>PVKP010018445.1:0-14541 GCA_004027715.1 Plecturocebus donacophilus | reverse complement strand
TTCTCCATGTTGGTCAGGTTGGTCTCAAACTTCTGACCTCAGGTGATCCCCCTGCCTCGGCCTCCCAAAGTGCTGAGATTACAGGTGTGAGTCACCACACCCGGCCCAAGGTCTTCATTTCTTCTTCTTGCTATTAATATTTCTTGGTATCCAAATTCTGTGTTTGTTCCAACATGGGTATATGTCACCATGCTCCTACAAACCAAGACACGTATCTGCAGGTGGAATACAAGGATGATAGCGAAGAAATATAGAGCTGCTTTTCTCAAAGAATTAAAGAAGAGAAATGCATCTCTTTTCTGTGGAAAAGAAGCCAGACTACCACTCAGAGATGAGTTTACCCTCTGTATACTTGTTTCAACTAAAAGAAATATCAAATATTTTTGTCTCTTTCAGGGACCATTTATAAATTTTTTCAAATGAGCCATCTGACAGTTTTTTTTAATTTTTGTTTTTTGGGTTTTTTGTTTTTGTTTTGTTTAAATAGGAAAGCCCTTTGGTTCCAAGTCTAATTCTCTTTCCTTTTCCCCATTTAGCTCAGAGGTACACAGTCAAAACAGAGAGATTTTCTTCTGCAGGGAATGTTAGCAGCCACTCTAGACTGAGCACAGTGCAGTTGGCATCAGAGGCAACAGCCCCGTGGAGAATTCTCCCCAGCCCTGTTGGCTTTGTAGGAACTTGTCTCTTTTGAGAGAGAATGACTTTCATGTATGTGTTTTCACATTAGAATTTAGGGTTTCCTTTGGGAGGGAGATTAATTTTTTAATCTCTTTGGGCGCCACTTGGGATTCTTTGAAAATACTCTCTACATGCTCAAGTCCAGGGCATTTGTGTAATTTACTGTACTTGTTTGTTTGCCCACACAAGCTCATTAATCCCTAGCTTATTCTGAGCTCTGTTGAACTATTTGGCTTAGAACTCCTTCCTAAGAAAGACCGGGCCCGAACAAAGCTTTAGGCTCATGGACGGGAGAAAAAAACACCTCTGGTTAGCATTATATATACAGGTATTCAAGTAAAAAATATAATGTTGATACACTCATAATTGAAGGAGAGGGTCACAAGGATGTTCATTTTTAGCATTGTATATAGAATAAGAGGAGAGAATCATTCTGAACTCAAACCAGGCTCAAGTACCCTGCTCTTGAGAATGAGTGTGATGATTTTTCCTGAAATATTCAGAACTATAGCATCATCTCAGAATTCCACCTCTACAGCATGTACCCCTTGGAAAGGAGTATACATTATCCAGAATGCAGATCTGTTCACATGAATGCTTGTTCTAACTGATTAAGCCCTGCATATCCAGATTATATTTAATGGCGAATCAAGGTTGGGTGGTATTAAGATTGTTTTTTTCCTTGATATCTTCAATATTTCTTTGTTGAGTATGACCTTTTTTCTCCTTGATATGCTTTAAATTGTAAAGAGAATGTCCCCTATTAAAAGGAACCTAGATATTTACTGCATAGTTTAGCCTTCTCAATGGATAGGTGCTTACAGAAGATTTCATTTGAGACAGATGTCACGTTAATTAAATGGATGCAATATGCAATATAGCAAGTGGGGGAGGGGATTGTTGGTTTTATTCAGGATGTAAGCTCATAAAAGCAATTCTTTAAATGAGAGACTTTTGTATTAGGGAGAAGATTGTAGGAGTCCTGTATGTGAGCACTATGATTATTGAGATTGTCATACATTGCTTGGAACTGGTCCATTATTCTGTCAGATGATTGACAAAATTATTGACAGATTAGCTACATTTCTTTGCAGGCAACAATGATAAAATGACACAAATCAGTACTTTATTAAATTCCATGAGCCTTATTGAGGCAAGTTGTAAAACAAATATGCATGCTGACATGGTTGTATGGGAGTTAGATTAAAAGTAATAGAGCCTGATAATCATGAGGGTTAGAAAGTTAAGACTGCCATCTGCTGATTTATTCTTTTAAATCAGTCTGCTACCCATGAAAGGTGTGTGTGGATTTGTGTGTGTCACTGATAATTCAGT
The DNA here is from genome assembly GCA_004027715.1 of Plecturocebus donacophilus. NCBI lineage: Eukaryota > Metazoa > Chordata > Mammalia > Primates > Pitheciidae > Plecturocebus > Plecturocebus donacophilus. The sequence goes on along the minus strand of PVKP010018445.1, from coordinate 12,528 downwards.
CTGACTGACAGTAGCCTTATGTATGATTACTTGCTGGCTCTCAACTCACAGAAAATCACTCAGCAGTATCCTCAAAGCAGGCTTAAGATCAGCAGTCAGCAAGCGGGCTGACACACATATACCTCCCCTTTGGCTGGATGATTTAAAGGATACAAAATGTTTATTGTTAGCATCTTTAAAAAATGTATGCAAAAAAGTGTGCTAACAATTTGGATAAGCTGTGTGCTTCAGAAAGCCAAGCCCAACAGATGTTGTATTGTTTATTTTTTTTCTTTTCTAGTATACAGCCAGCCTGGGAAATTTAACTTTCTAAGGATTATGATTTCCTTTGTTTTGAGGGGATTGTTTTAAAATGTCTTAAGCTTGACATATATTAGTAAATAATAATACAACAGGTGTATGTTTTTGCTTATAGGAGATACTCATTAAACAATACTTAAAACTGCATTTTTCTTTGCAGTTTTGGCTTCTTTTTAAATAAATGAATATTGAATACTGTGTTTCTCTGAAGAGAAGATTATGGGAGTTAGTATTCTATAATAACCAAGCCACTGTATGCCAATATGTCGGTAGCATAGTATGTGGCAAAATCTGGGTGGCAGAATCTGGGTATACATAACAGCATGCTTTTCAGAGCTTTTGCAAGTATGCAGTACCTGTGTATGTTTATATGTTGTTGGTTGTAACAAGGGAGGGAATTTGGTTACATTGTTATTGGCAATGTTCCCAGAATAGAGAAGATCCGTGGCTCCATTTCCTCCTTACGTCTTTTTTGGGAGGTGTTGGTTAACGAGGCTTTAAAGGAAGCATGCTTAAGAAGAGGATTTATAACCTCAAGAAAATGTGACATTATACTGCATTTGTAAATAATTATTAAATATATACAGAGTTTTTAGGATAATCTTTTTCCCATTTTAGTGAAAACTCTAAAATGTTTGATGGGTAAATAATATGGGGGAAACACTTTGTTGTTGGGCTTGTGTATTCATGTCTGGTACATCTATATTGCTGATTATTCTGTCCCTTTACCTAGGTCTGATACCACAACTTATAGGGGTTGCTCCAGAAAAGGCCATTAAACTGACTGTAAGTTTTTTTTTAACTGAATTTGTGTCATTTGTTTAGATTACCGTTAAGCTAGAAAACTAAAATCAAGGCTGGATGTGGTAGCGAATGCCTATAATCCTAGGATTTTTGGTAGTAGGAGGATCACTTGAGGCCAGGAGTTCCAGACCAGTATAAGCACAGTAAGAACTCAGCTCTACCAAAAAAAAAAAAAATATGTATGTGTGTGTGTGTGTGTGTGTGTGTGTATATATATATATATATATATATATATATATATATATATATATGTATTAGCCAAGTGTGATGCATGCCAGGAGGCTAATGCAGGAGGATTGCTTGAGTTCAGGAGTTTGACGCTGTAGTGAGCTATGATCATACCACCACACTCCAGCCTTAGCAACAGACTGAGACCCTATCTCAAAAACAAAACTAAAATTGACGCTGCTGAGACTGGCACACTATCATGGAATTTGTAAAACTTTAATTTTACATGTATGTATTTGATAATTTTTAATATTATAAGACAAGTATTTTGCTGACTTGGAAAAGCAACAGTGTGCCAGTAGAGAAATGGTTGGGAATTTTGGTTAACTGATGTTGTCTTTCTAATTAGGTTAATGATTTTGTTCGGGACAAATTTACCAGAAGAGATGGCTCTGTTCCACTTCCAGCAGAAATCCTTGCTGGAGGCTGTGTAAGTATTAATCTTAGATGCTTCTTGTGACAAATATATTCCTTTAACCTTTTTGCACAGATATGATAGATATCTGAGTAGCATTTCCCTTGAACTCAAGGGATTCTAAGCAGGTTTTCTCAATGATCATATGGAATAATTTTTAAATTTTATTGTATAAGCTAACTGGTTTTGAGTATAGAAAAGAGATAGTATTTTAATCAGCTCTATCTCTTTGATGCTCCTAAAGCATTACCTTCCAGACTTTTTAAAGTCCTAATTCCTATTCCTTTTAAGAAATAAGAGTATAGAAAATATAGTAGTGAGGAGAATTACCGCTTATATGTATTAACTGGAACTTTAAAACAAGTGTGAGATTACTGATTAATTGGGCCCTTATATTTTAGGTGTAAGACTAAGTAAGCCATTGTTTAATTATAATTTTTATTCTTTAGAGGCCAGAGGGTATGGCAAACAATAGTGATGGAAACTACATTTCAGCTATTGACAAAAATTTTGAACCCAAAGACTCAGATTATATTTACTTAGAGCACAAAGGTTTCTGTCTTTAAAGTATACACGTGACATTGGATTTGGACCAATACTTAAATCTGTTTTCAGCTTGACTAATTTCCTTGGTGATATTTGTTTCATATTTGGTAATACACAGTTTGTTTAAGACTTGTTTAGTCATTTTGTTCTTGGAAACGTTAATAACTTCTAGTTGAATTGGCTGACAGTCTTGGCTAAAGCTTCTTCAGTTGCTTGTGAAACCTGAGGTAATGAGGTCAGTGACCTTGGCAGCTTTTAATTCAGAGACACTGTCTCGGGGGTCAGAGAGAGAGAGAGAGGTTGCTTCAGGTTCTCCTTGATATGTGTCATTGTGGCACATACCTGAGTCCTCACCTTTCTGCAGAGTTCTTTGGAAGAGGTCGATTGCTTTGTGGGTGTGTGTGCCTTTATGCATGCCCCAGCACATTTTCAGGAAGGATATCTCTTTGGCTACATTTCTTTTTTAATGAGGGTAAACAGTGGACATTGAATACAACTTTTGCTTAGGTGGATCACCAAAAATTAATTTTCTCTTTTTCCTTTGCTCCAGTTAGATCCTGTAATTGGTTCTTGTCTAGAGAGAGAACCTTTGCCAATCATAAATATTATTTTCTTGGTGGTTTTAAGTTCCCATTAGGTTAAGAAGCTTTCTAACTCATTTTTATCCCAGCGCGTGTATACCTTTGCCAGAAATCTTCTAAGTCATGCTCTTTCTGTTCCATGTAGCTAATTATTTTTTTCCATTTGGAGTATCCAGATTTTTGGCCATGAAGCTAACCTGTTCCCATGTCTGACATGTGATCTAAATGGTTTAACCACATGTCAGACATGGGAACAGGTGGTTAAACCAAAATAAGATATTTGGTTCCTTTGTTCTTCCTAGCTACAGACCCTGTTTATAGGTTTGAACTTTAGGAATTTCTATTGAAGTCTGGGGTGCCTTGAGGGTTGTGCTGACACTCTAAATCTTTCTTGATCATGACTCATTTCTGAAGGCTTTGATGGATTGTCTAGTGGGAAATTGACGGCATGAAAAATAGTCAGGTTGGACTCTAGGCAGAGTGATAAGGTTGTCTGCAATTTTTCACCTCAAACATTTTCTGCTTCCCCTTTTGTTCTAAATCTCTTCTTTCAGGGAAGAAAAAAAAAAAAGAGCAATTATTGAGTTTCTACTGACAAATTCAGTTATACTATGGTGTAAGTGATTGTTAAAGTACAATTCACTGTTTCTTCCCAAAGTCTATAAATTTCAACAGAGAATAAAGTCTTAAAAAGGATGAGTTTCTCTTTGTAGAATGTCAGGCTCTGTGGGACATAGGATATACCATTTCCTAAATGATACCCAGCAAACAGCCACCAGATTAACACTATGAAGGGTGACTGCCTATGAGCCTGACCCTGAGTCCTCACCATCCTGGGTAGTGGTGGTGATACTATGTACAGTGTCCTTGTGGGTTTTTGGCTGAGTGCTGTCAGTGCCACTAGTGAGAAGAATGCTGCTGTTCTTCCAAAAATTACCCAATTTTACAGATGCACCTAATGCATTAACCTAATGCAGGTTAATTAGGAAGAAATGGCTTAAACTGAGTTCTAGGCTTTTTTTCCCATAGGAAGGATGAGCTAGGACCTAAGCCTCAAGTTCCCTGTAGATGAGAGGGAAATTTTATTGCCATGGAAATGACAATATTCCCCTTTAGGGGAAATGGTATCTGTTGACTAGATCATAAAGTGACTGAGAAGTGAAAATCTCTAGTCCTTGGGCATTATATATTTTGTTGTTATTGTATGTTTTGTTTTATGATCTGTTTTTAAAGGCATGTGATTTTTGTTTTTGTTTGTTTTTTGTTTGTTGTTGTTCTTTTTGGAAACAGGATCTCATTCTTTTGCCCAGGCTGGAGTGGAGTGGCACGATCTCAGCTCACTGCAGCCTTGACCTCCTGGGCTCAAGGGCTCCTCCCATCTTTCAGCCTCCCCAGTAGCTGGGACTACAGGTGCATGCCACCATACTCTGCTAATTTTTGTATTTTTTGTAGAGCTGGTGTTCCACTATGTTGCCCAGGCTGGTCTTGAACTCTTGGGCTCAAGCAACCCTCCTGCCTTGGCCTCCTAAAGATTTGGGATTACAGGTATGAGCCACTGGACTGGCCAAGGCCTGTGATTTTTGATACATGCAAAAGAATACAAACAATATAAGTATCGAATAATAATAAACTAAGCATCCATACTTCTAGCACTCAACTAAAGTGTTACTACTATTATTGATACTGATTATTGCTTTTGATGTAGCTCTAATCTGCTAGATTGCTAATGAGCAGTAGATACTTTTATTACTGGGCTGAACATTTTATAGGGATTATCTCATTGTTATTCCCAACTAGAGCTGAAAAAGCTAAAACCTCAGTGAAATCCAACACTTAGTAAATGTCAAAATTGTGGTTCAAACCACTTCTATCTCCAAGTCCATATTCTTTCACACTTGATGTAGTTTTCATTTATTCGTTCTTTCATGTATTCATTTATTTATTGAATACCTACTGTGTTTCATGCAAATTTTAAAAATAACAGCTTTAGGCAGGGTGTGGTGCTCACGCTTGTAACCCCAGTACTTTGGGAGGCTGAGGCGGGTGGATCACCTGAGGTCAGGAGTTCCAGACCAGCCTGGCCGATACAGTGAAACCCCGCCTCTACTTCAAATACAGAAAAATTAGCCGGTCATAGTGATGCATGCCTGTAGTCTCAGCTACTCGGGAGGCTCAGGTATGAGAATTGCCTGAACCCAGGAGGCAGAGGTTGCAGTGAGCTGAGATTGTGCCACTGCATTCCAGCCTGGACAACAGAGTGAGAGTCTGTCTCAAATAAAAAACAAAAAACAGAAAAAAAATAACAGCTTTATTAAGATACACTTAACATACCATGCAATTTCCCCATTTAATACATATAATTCAGTGTTTTGTTATGAAATCATCACCACAATCAATTTTAGAACATTTTTATCAACATAGAAAGAAATCCAGTACCTTTAGCTATCACTTCTTTTAAATCTTTTCTGTTTTACTCACTATGGCTCAGATTTTTCTTTCTTTTTCTTAAACCTTTTCTTTTCTATTAGCTCGCACTTCTCAATTTTCCCACATCTCTAAGTCCTAGGCAACTGTTGCCCAGGCAGGAGTGCAGTAGTACGATCAAGGCTCACAGCAACCTTCAACTGCCAGCTCAAGTGATCCTCCCACCTCAGATTCCCCAGTAGCTAGAATTACAGGTGTGTGCCATCGCACTCAGCTAATTTTTAATTTTTTTCATAAAGACAGGGTCTCACTTGCCCAGTCTGGTCTTGAGCTCTTGGCCTCAAGCAATCCTGCCTCAGCCTCCCAAAGGACTAGAGTTACAGGTATAAGCTACTGCACTTGGCCAGTAGGCAGCTTTGAATATACTTTCTGTTTTTATAAATTCACCAGTTTTGAATATTTTACATAAATGGAGGCTGGGCATGGTGGTTCACACCTGTAATCCCAGCACTTTGGGAGGCCAAGGTGGGTGGATCACTTCAGGTCAGGAGTTTGAGACCACCTGGCCAACATGGTAAAACCTCATCATTACAAAAAAATACAAAAGTTAGCTGGGCATGGTGGCAGGTGCTTTTAATCCCAGCTACTCTGTAGGCTTAGGCAGGAGAATCACTTGAGCCTGGGAGGTGGAAGTTGCAGTGAGCCGAGGTCACGCCCACTGCACTCCAGCCTGGGCAACAGAGAGAGGCTCTGTCTCTAAATAAATAAATAAATAAGGAATCATGATATGTGGCCTTTTGTAAGCATGACATTGTACCTTTTTTTACTCAGCGTGTTTTCAAGGTTCATCCATATTGTAGCATGTATCAGTATGTAATTTTTATTGCTGAATATATGGATATACTACAGTTTGTTTATTCATTCATTAGTTGATAAACATTTGAGTTGTTTCTTCCTTTTGGCTGTTATGAATAATGCTGCTATGAACATTGATGTATAAGGTTTTGTGTGGACATGTTTGCATTTCTTTTGGATATATACCTGTGAGTGGAATTGGTGGGTCATATGGCAACTCTAATCAGCATTTTCAGGACTGCCAGACTGTTTTTTAAAGCGGCTACATCCTGTTCCATCCCTATTAGTAGTGAGGCGGTCCTGATTACTCTACATCTTTGCTTGTGTGTGTGCATTTATTTTTTTTGTTGTTGTTTTTCAATAGCAGCAGAGTCTCACTATGTTGCCCAATCTGAGAGTGCAGTGGCTATTCACAGGTATGAATATGCATGCTACAGCCTCGAACTCCTGGCTTCAAGTGATCTTCCTGCTCCATCCTCCTGAGTAGCTAGGACTACAGGCATGTGCCATCATCACGGGTACTTTCCACATCTTTGACAACACTTCTTATTGTCTGTCTTTTTACTGTAGCCATCCTCCTGGTTGAAAAGTGATACCTTAGTGCAGTCTAATGACTGACAATTTTGAGCATCTTTTTGTGCATATTGGCCACTTGGTATCTTCTTTGAAAAATAGTCAGAATTTTTGCCCGTTTTTAAATTGGATTATCTTTTGCGTTACAGGGTTCTTTATATACTCTAGATATGAGTCCCTTTTAAGATATTTTTTACGTTCTTGATTATATCTTTTGAAGAATTGGACTTCATTGAAGTTCATTTAATCCATTTTTTCTTTTTGTGCTTTTGGTGTTATATCTAAAAAATCATTAATCCAAGATCATGAAGATGTATGCCTCTTTTTTTTTTCTAATATATAGAAATTGACTTTGTATGTACTGTGTCTTTTTTTCTTTTCAGAGTTTTATAGTTTTAGCTTTTACATCTAGGTCTTTTCTGATTTTTAAGCCTAAGTTTTGCTGTTTTTTTTTTTCTCCTTTTTTGCCTTGAACAGAGAGCGTTATTACTAAATGTCTGTTTTATTTTTTATTGCTAATGTTTTGGCATATTTACTTCTAGTGTTTTCATATACATGTGTACATACTCTTAGACATAGACATGTGCGCACGCATGCACACACACACACACACACACACACACACACACTTAAAACTCAGTGGAAGTTTGGTTGACTCTGACTTCCTGATTGGAAATGCAAGCAATTCTCACTTACTACGGGAAGGAGGGAGTCACAGTGGAATGTCTTATTTTAGAAGTATAATATAACCTTTGGGAATAGTAGTATAGACAGATTATGTATTTTCAGATTTTTAAATCTCATTGTGAATATTAATGAAACTTTTGTTTTATATTTATGTCAAAATCTTCTAAAAAAAACTTACTAGTTCAGAATTTATGGTAACTTAAGTGTGCTAGCCCAACATTTTTTGTTTGTTTCTAGTATCTATAAATTGAACACTAGGTTAAGTTACCTGACCTTGGCTAGGCATGGTGGCTCACAAATGTAACTCCCTCAGCTTTGGGAGGCTGAGGTGGGAAGATGGCTTGAGCCCAGGAGTTCAAGACCAGCTTGTGCAACATAGTGGGACCCCCATCTCTACATTTAATAATAATACATAATAATTTTTTAAAATTGCTTGATGTCTTTTAGGTGGAGATGGGATAAGAGTGTTATTTGTGGGTATACAGTTGCTCAGTAAATATGTTATGAATGCTGAGTGTTGTATGAGTATTAAATATGTAGCATTAGGTTTTAAATAATTTTTCCCATTGTTCTTTTAGGTAAATCATTCTTATATGTTTATTTTTCTATTAGAAAACCTCTTTCTCTACACACACACACACACACACACACGCGTGCATGCACACACATGCTCCTTGACTTACAATGGGGTTACATTGTAACCCATCATGAATTGGAAATTTTTAGGTCAGCAATGTACTTAATACACCTAACCTACTGAATGTCATAGCTAAAACATGCTCAGAACACTTATGTTAGTCTAAAATTGGACAAAATCATAAAGCACAAAACCTATTTTATAATACAGTATTGGATATCACATGTAATTTATTGAATACTGTACCGAATGTGAAAAACAGAAAGGTTTTATGGGTACTCGAAGTATTGTTTCTACTGAATCAAGCATAGTGCTTTTGTGCTATCATAAAGTCAGAAAATCATAAGTTGTATCATTGTTGGGGACCACCTGTATATATATGTTTATACATAATACGTATATGTACAAACATGTTTATTAGAAGACATAAATATAATTGCATATTTGATTATAATATCTGTTATGGGCAAAAATAAGACCTTAATGTCAACCTAGAATTTTCAGAGTACATTATTATACATTATTGTCACCTTCTATAAAATAGGTAGATGGAAAACAGCAGTTCAAAATGGCTAACTCTCTTACTTCAAATTACACAGCTAATATATGCTGGACGTTTCATGTGAACCCAAGTACTCTGATTTTTTTAGACTAAGTCCTTTTATTCTGTAATGTCCTCTTGGGGGAATCAAATTACTGATTTGTGTCAAAATAAATCTAGATGACCCCATTCAACTTTATAGTGACTGTCTTGCTTGTTTCCTTCCTTCCTTCAATAATTATATGAATTCGACATACTTATATGTGTTTGGTTGTTTACTTAGGTATAATTAACATTTTTAAAAGGAAAAGATTTTAGGTATTCGGCTCAATGAGTTTTGACAATTGTATACACCCATGTAATTAATTACCACCTAAGATAATGAACATTTCACCCCAGAAAATTCGTTCATGCCTCTTTCCAGTCAAACCCTTCTCCTTTGCCCCCTGCAACCACACTTCTGATTTCTGTCGCAGGTTTTGTTTGTTCTTGAATTTCATGTAAATGGAGTGTGCAGAATGCATTCTTTCATGACTGGCTTCTTTTGCTTAATATGTTTTCAGAGAATCATCCTTGTGTGGGTATCAGGTTTGTGTTTGTTTTTAATTTTGCTGAGTATTATTTCATTGTACAAATTTACCACAGTTTGTTTATCCATTTTTCTGTTGATGGATGTTTGGGTTGTTATCTATTACAAATAAGGTTGCTATAAACATTCTTGTACAAATCTTTTTGTCAACCTATGCTTTCATTTTTCTTGGGTGAGCATTTAAGAGTAGAATAGAGTCGATGTATATTCAATTTAAAATAAACTGCCAGCTCTTAGAAGTGGATAGACCATTTTATAGTCTCCTCAGCAGTGTACAAATATTCCAGTTGCTCCATATCGTCACTAATGTTTGATATCTGTAGCATTTTTTATAGTAATCATTCTAGGCATGTGAAATAGTATCTTATGATTTAAATTTGCATTTCCCTGCTTCCTAAAGATGTTGATTATCTTTTCATGTGTTTATTGGTTATTTGTATATCTGTGTGTGTGTGGTGTGTGTGTGAAGTATCTGTTAAGTCTTTTGCCTACATTTTATTAGGTTTCATATTTTTTGCTATTTGTAGAAGTTAGTTTATACATCATGGATACAGCTCTTTGTCAGATAGATGTGTTGTGAATTTATTACTTTTATTAATGATATAGTGGTTTTTAAAGAAAAATTGATTGTGTAGTTTTTTAAACAAATCCAGAAACTTAAGTGACAATAAATTTAAATATCTTTCCAAATTAACAAAGCAGAATATAAAAAAATCTAAATGGACTAACCTATATGTACTTTCTAATGGTCTCTTTAGTAAGTACCTGTTTTTTTTTTTAATTGTTAAACTCAAATCAGAGATCAGTGATAAACTTACCTAGCTGACTGCATGACCTCTTTCAGAGAGTATATACTCCTGAGTGGATAGAAGTCATGAAACTCAAAACTTAACTTATTGCTCAGCAAAGGACTGATGTCACCCCGTCACGTTGCAGGTGAACTTCGACAGCCCTATGTGAACACTATTTCTGGAGGACGCATTGTTTCCCTTTGTGTCTTGCTTTCAGTCTGCATAGCGCTCTCGCATGAGTTAGTGTACAAGACTTCTGTGAGGCAGATAGAGCAGTTGTGGGAATGGAGTGGTTATGCTGAATGCAAAATCTATGATAATCTAGGTCAATAGTCTTGCAAACCTAGAATCTTTCAACTCTCCCATGCTTGTTCCCTTCAGCTTAAGCACGTGTGTGCACACACTGCACACACACACACACCCTCCCTTCATATTGGTAAAGCGAAAAGCCCACTTGTTAGGTAGAGCATTTACTAATCCTGGGGGCCAAGATCTGTAACTAGCTGCTCCTTATGATGAAGAATTCTATGTCTACCTCAGCAAGCTGAACTTGCACATCTCTAAAGAGTAGTTTGGAAACAGCTCTTCCACCTCCCATCCCCAGGAATCAGTGTGGTCCAACTTTATGCCTACATACTTATGTGAACACATACATATGTGTACAAGTTAAAAATCCTTATATATTTATGTCAGAAGTGGCTTATGATAGGTACACAGGGATTTTCACTCTTGCTGTCTTAGTTCATTGTGGCTGCTATTAAAAAATACCTTTGACTGAGTAATTTATAAACAACAGAAATTTATTGCTCACAGTTCTGGAGGCTGGAAGTTCAAGATAAGGTAGAAGCAGGTTCAGTGTCTGGTGAGGGAGAACCTGCTTTCTGCTTACAAGATGGCATCTTGCTGCTGTGTCCTCACATGGTAGAAGAGACAAGGCAGCTGCCTTCAACCTCATTTATAAGGGCACTAATCCCATTCAGAAGGGCAGAACCATCATGACTTAATCACTTCCCAAGAGGCTCTGCTAGTTCTAACATATGAATTGTGGGGAAACACCAACATTCAGATCATAGCACTTCCCTTACCCTAGTTAGGAGTATATATAGTGTTAATTCATAACACCCTGGCATTTATCATCACTCAGCAATGAGCACATTGCAATTTATTTCTTTTAAACTGTCACTATCCTATGTTAGAAAGAATCAAAGCATTTCCTATCGCTTTACAAAAATATGAATGGTTGGTGGTATGCAAGTCTAAGTCACTGTCTGTTCCTGTTCCTCTTGAGTCAGTCCTATTAACAACTAGTTCTGTGACTTTTATTGTTTGTCTAGTTATTTTAAATGCACACATTGTGTTCATCTGGCGCTGATGTGACCTTAAATAAATTGAAGTTAGATTTTCATCAGTCTCTATAAGGGAAGACTTTATAATGAGTTGCTTAGATTGGACATTTTGTGGTTGGAGGGAAATTATTTCAATCTATAGGAGACAACAGATCAAAGAAGGAAATAAACAAAGGACTTGGCACAAGCAGGGCCCAGTCTCCAACCTCTTTGTGAACCTTGCCCTGGGGGTAGGATTGAGAGGGCAGAAGGTTGAGTGGGCCTAATCCTGTATACAGCTTCTTGGCCTTAGGCACCTTGCAGACATGGTGACATCTCAGTATTACATCCTTTCCCCCACTAACTTTTGCTGTCAGCTTTAGTCGATTTTCTCATTAAAAAATTCATATAAGATTAAATGGAAGTTTTTTTTTTTTTTTTTTTTTTTTTTAAAGAATGAAAGAGAAAGAAAGGAACAGATTTTAGAAAAAGAGAGAAAAGGAGAAAGAAACAGCAAAAGAAAGAAGAAAAAGAATGAAAGAGAGAAAGAGGAAGAGATTTTAGAAAAAGAGAGAAAAGGAGAGAGAAAGAAACAGCAAAAGAAAGAAAAAAAAAAGAATGAAAGAGAGAAAGAAAGAGGAAGAGAAAGAGGGAGAGAGAATGGGATTCTTGTTTTATTGCCCAGGCTAGAATACAGTCTAAAAATAGGTATTAAAAACCTCTTTTAGAGGACCGACTTGCCAAGATGGCCGCATAGGAGCAGCTCAGGATTGCAGCTCCCAGTGAAAGTGCAGAGGGTGAGTGGACGCCGCATTTCCAGACGGATTTTTATTACCCCCAGACCAGGAGATCCCCAGGTGGAGCAGCCCCACGGGTCGCCAGTGCGGCTGTTTGGGCCGGCGCGGCTGCTTTGCCTGCGCCCCGGCGCGGCGGTTCTCCGCACAAAATACACTGGTCTGTGTGCCCTTTTAACTGGCGAGTGGAGCTACGGGAAGGCAGATTAAAAAGGGGACTGAATCAGGGAGCCAGCCCGGGAGATTCCCAGGCAAAAAAGCGCTACGAATCTCAGCGCCGCTGTTTCAGCCTGCGCAGTGTGTCCCCGCAGGGGAAATCACACAGATCCCGGCGCCTTTTCAACAGGTGACTGGAACACCTGGGAGTCGACCATTCAACTAAAAAAAGGCTCTGAGACAGCGAGCCAGGTGATCAGGCTCGGCTAAAACAGCAATTGG
>PVKP010018444.1:0-44275 GCA_004027715.1 Plecturocebus donacophilus | reverse complement strand
CACACCTACTCTAAAATTGACCACATAATCGGAAGTAAATCACTCCTCAGCAAATGCAAAAGAACGGAAATCATAACAAACAGTCTCTCAGACCACAGTGCAATTAAGTTAGAACTCAGAATTCAGAAACTAACTCAGAACCGCACAGCTTCATGGAAACTGAACAACTGGCTCTTGAATGTTGACTGGATAAACAGTGAAATGGAGACAGAAATAAAGATGTTCTTTGAAACCAAAGAGAATGAAGACACCACATACCAGAATCTCTGGGACACATTTAAAGCAGTCTCTAGAGGAAAATATATAGCAATAAGTGCCCACATGAGAAGCAAGGAGAGATCTAAAATTGATACCCTATCATCAAAATTGAAAGAACTAGAGGAGCAAGATCAAAAAAACTCAAAAGCTAGCAGAAGACAAGAAATAACTAAGATCAGAGCAGAACTGAAGGAGATAGAGGCACAAAAAGCCCTTCAAAAAATTAATAAATCCATGAGCTGGTTTTTCAAAAAGATCAACAAAATAGACAGACCACTAGCCAAATTAACAAAAAAGAAAAGAGAGAATAACCAAATAGATGTAATAAAAAACGATAAAGGGGATATCACCGCAGATTCCACAGAAATTCAGACCATCATCAGAGATTATTATAAACAACTCTATGCACATAAACTAGTAAACCTGGAAGAAATGGATAAATTCCTGGACACTTGCCTCCTCACAAGCCTAAACCAGGAAGAAGTTGAAACCCTGAATAGACCAATAACAAGGTCTGAAGTTGGGGCAGCAATTAAGAGCCTACCACCCAAAAAAAGCCCAGGTCCATATGGGTTCACAGCTGAATTCTACCAGACATACAAAGAGGAGCTTGTACCATTCCTTCTGAAACTATTTCAAATAATCCAAAAAGAGGGAATCCTTCCAAAATCATTTTATGAGACCAACGTCATCCTGATACCAAAACCTGGCAGAGACTCAACAAGAAAAGAAAACTTCAGGCCAATATCCATGATGAACATAGATGCAACAATCTTCAATAAAATACTGGCAAGCCAATTGCAACAACACATCAAAAAGCTTATCTACCATGATCAAGTAGGATTCATCCCGAGGATGCAAGGCTGGTTCAACATATGCAAGTCTATAAACATAATTCACCACATAAACAGAACCAAAGACAAAAACCACATGATTATCTCAATTGATGCAGAGAAGGCCTTTGAAAAAATTCAACAGCCCTTTATGCTAAAAACCCTCAGAAAACTAGGTATTAATGGAACATATCACAAAATAATGAAAGCTATTTACGGCAAAACAACAGCCAATATCATACTGAATGGGCAAAAACTGGAAGCATTCCCTTTGAAATCTGGCACTAGACAAGGATGCCCTCTCTCACCACTCCTATTCAATTTAGTACTGGAAGTTCTAGCCAGAGCAATCAGGTAAGAAAAAGAAATAAAGGGTATTCAAATAGGAAAGGAGGAAGTCGAATTTTCTTTATTTGCAGACAACACGATTGTATATCTAGAAGACCCCACTGTCTCAGCCCAAAATCTCCTGAAACTGATAAGCAACTTCAGGAAAGTCTCAGGATACAAAATCAATGGCAAAAATCACAAGCATTCCTATATACCAATAACAGACTTAAAGAGAGCCAAATCAAGAATGAACTGCCATTCCCAATTGCTACAAAGAGAACAAAATACCTATGAATACAACTAACAAGGAACATAAAGGACCTCTTGAAGGAGAACTACAAACCACTGCTCAATGAAATAAGAGAGGACACAAACAGATGGAGAAATTTTCCATTCTCATGGTTAGGAAAAATCAATATCGTGAAAATGGCCATACTGCCCAAAGTAATTTACAGATTCAATGCTATCCCCATCAAGCTACCAATGACCTTCTTCACAGAACTGGAAAAAACCACCTTAAACTCCATATGGAACCAAAAGAGAGCATAGCCAAGTCAATTCTAAGCAAAAAGAACAAAGCTGGAGGCATCACACGCTACCTGACTTCAAACTATACTACAAGGCTACAGTAATCAAAACAACATAGTACTGGTACCAAAATAGAGATATAGACCAATGAAACGGAACAGAGGCCTCGGAGGCAACACAACATATCTACAACCATCCAATCTTTGACAGACCTGACAAAAACAAGCAATGGGGAAAGGATTCCATGTTTAATAAATGGTTTTGGAAAAAACTGGCTAGCCATGTGCAGAAAGCAGAAACTGGACCCCTTCCTGACACCTTACACTAAAATTAACTCCAGATGGATTAAAGACTTAAACATAAGACCTAACACCATAAAAACTCTAGAAGAAAATCTAGGCAAAACCATTCAGGAAATAGGTGTAGGCAAGGACTTCATGACCAAAACACCAAAAGCATTGGCAACAAAAGCCAAAATAGACAAATGGGACCAAATCAAACTCCACGGCTTCTGCACGGCAAAAGAAACAGTCATTAAAGGGAATCGGCAACCAACAGAATGGGAAAAAATCTTTGCAGTCTACCCATCTGACAAAGGGCTGATATCCAGAATTTACAAAGAACTAAAACAGATTTACAAGAAAAAAACAATCAAGCCCATTCAAAAGTGGGCAAAGGATATGAACAAATACTTTACAAAACAAGACATATATGAGGCCAACAAACATACGAAAAAATGCTCATCATCACTGGTCATTAGAGAAATGCAAATCAAAACTACATTGAGATACCATCTCACGCCAGTTAGAATGGTGATCATTAAAAAATCTGGAGACAACAGATGCTGGAGAGGATGTGGAGAAATAGGAACACTTTTACACTGTTGGTGGGAGTGTAAATTAGTTCAACCATTGTGGAAGACAGTGTGACCATTCCTCAAGGACCTAGAAATAGAAATTCCATTTGACTCAGCAATCCCATTACTGGGTATATATCCAAAGGGTTATAAATCATTTTACTGTAAGGACACATGCACACAAATGTTCATTGCAGCACAGTTTACAATAGTAAAGACCTGGAATCAACCCAAATGCCCAGTGATAGACTGGACAGGGAAAATGTGGCACATATACACCACGGAATATTATGCAGCCATCAAAAATGATGAGTTTGTGTCTTTTGAAGGGACATGGATGAACCTGGAAACCATCATTCTCAGCAAACTGACACAAGAACATAAAACCAAACACCACATGTTCTCACTCATAGGTGGGTGTTGAACAATGAGAACACATGGACATAGGGAGGGGAGCACTACACACTGGGGTCTGTTGGGGGGAAATAGGGGAGGGACAGCAGGGGTTGGGGAGTTAGGGAGAGGTAGCATGGAGAGAAATGCCAGATATAGGTGAAGGGGAGGAAGGCAGCAAATCACACTGCCACGTGTGTGCCTATGCAGCAATCTTGCATGTTCTTCACATGTACCCCAACACCTAAAATGCAATTAAAAAAGTAAGTTATTAACAGTGCTGTTTTTAAGATAGAATCTTACATTCTTATCCATAAAGAAAACATGCTGTTTTTTTTTTTTTTTTTAATTTCAATAGTTTTAGAGATACAAGAGGTTTTAGGTTACTTGGATGAATTGTATCATGGTGAAGTCTGGCAATTTAGTGCACTCACGAGCCAAGTAGTATGTATTGTACGCAAAAGGTAGTGTTTTTTTTTTGTTTTTGTTGTTGTTTTTTAAAAATTTTCATCCCACCGCTGCCCTAATAAGTCTCCAGTGTCCATTATATTACTCTGTATGCTTTTCATGGTCATAGCTTAGCTCCCACTTACAAGATAGTATATAGCATTTGGCTTTCCATTCCTGAGTTACTTAGAATAATGGCCTCCAGTTACCTCTAAGTTCCTGCAAAATATATTATTTAATTCATTTTTATTGCTGAATAGTATTCTATGATATGTATACCAAATGAGTGGATAAAGAAAATGTCTATTCATGTACTTTAATTTTTTCTTTTTCTTGCTGATTTATTTGAGTTCCTTGTAGATTCTGGATATTAGTCCTTTGTTACATGGATAATTTGCAAATATTTTCTCTGATTCTGTATATTGTTCATTTATTCCAATGACTATTTCTTTTTCTATGCAGAAGCTTTTTAGTTTAATTAGATCCCATTTATTTATTTTTGTTTATTTTGCATTTACATAAATTTTTTGCCTAAGTCAACATCCAGCAAAGTTTTTCCTAGGTTTCCTTGCAGGATTTTTATGGTTTCATGTCTTCTATTTAAGTCTTTAATTTATCTTGAGTTAATTCATACACACAGTGAGAGGCCTTCAGTTTCTTTCTTTTACATGCGGCTATACAATTTTTACAGCACCTTTTATTGCATAGGGTGTCCTTTCTCCAGTTTATGTGTCTGTGTGCTTTGTCAAAGATAAATTGATTATAAATACTTGGCTCTATTTCTGGGTACTCTATTCTTTTCCATTAGTCTATGTATCTACTTTTATATCTCTACCATGTTGTCTTGGTTACTGTAGCCTTCTAGTATAATTCGAAGTTGGGAAATGTGATGCCTCCAGACTTGTTCTTTTCACTTAGGATTGTTTCGGCTATTCAGTGGCTATTATCCTTTTTTGGTTCCATATGAATTTTAGGATTGTTTTGCTAATTCTGTGAGAAATGATGTATTTTGATTGAAATTGTGTTGTATCTTTATATTGCTTTGAGCCGTGTAGATAGTCTCATGATATTGATTCCTCCATTCCATGAGTATGGAAGGTATTTCCATTTGTTTGTGTCATCTATGATTTGTTTCAGCAGTGTTTTGTAGTTCTTCTTGTAGAAATCCTTGATCTCCTTGGATAAGTACACTCCTATATATTTTACTTTATTTTAGGGAGCTACTGTAAAAGGTATTAAGTTCTTAATTTGTTTCTCATTTTGGTCATTGTTTGTGTATAGCAGTGCTACTGATTTGTATACATTGACTGTCTACCCTGAGACTTTACTGAGTTCAATTATCAGATCTTTTTGAGAGGTCTTTATAATTTTCTCTGTATCAGATTATGAAATCGGCAAATGAGTAGTTTGACTTCGTCTAGTCCAATTTGGATGCCATTTCTTTTCATTTATTGCTCTTGCTAGAAGTTTCAGAATTGTTTTATAGGAGAAATGGTGAAAGTGGGCGTCCTAGACTTGCTGCAGTTCTTACCGGGGATGTTTTCAACATTTTCCTATTGAGTATGATGTTGGCTGTGGGTTTGTCATACATGGCTTTTATTATTTTGAGGTAAGTTCTTTCTATGTCTAGCTTGTTGAGGATTTTTATCATAAATGATGCTGGATTTTATTAAATGCTTTTTCTGCATTATTAAGATGATGATAAGGTTTTTCATCTTTAATTCTGTTTATGTGATGAATCATATTTATTGTCTTACATATGTCAAATCATCTCTGCATCCCTGGCAAGAAACCCACTTGATCATGGTGAATTATTTTTTTATGTGCTGTTATATTTGATTTGCTAGTATTTTGTTGAATATTTTTACACCTATATTTATTGGGGTTAATTGTATGTAGTTTTTTATTGTCACATCCTCTATTGGATTTGATGTCAGGGTAGTACTGACTTTGTAGGAAGAGTTAGGAAGGATTCCTTCTTTCTCAATATTTCAGAATAGTTTCAATAGCATTAGAACTAGTTTTTTGAATGTTCAGTAAAATTTGGCTGTGAATCCATCTGGCTCTGGGCTTTGTTGCTGTTGTTGGCAGTTTTTAAAAAATTACTGATTCAATCTTTCTACTTGTTAATGGTCTTTTCAGGATTTCTCTTTCTTCCTGATTCAAGCTAGTAGTGTTGCATATTTCCAAAAATTCATGCATTTCTTCTAGAATTTCTGATTTGTGTGCATAGATATGTTCATAGTAATCTTAAACAGTATTTTTCATTTCTATGGTGTAAGTTATAACATCTCCATTTTTATTTCTAAATTAGTTTATGTAAATCTTCTTTTCTTGGTTAATTTAGCTAGTGGTTTATCAACTTTATCTTTTGAAAGAACCAACTCTTTATATCATTGATCTTTCAGTTTTTGTTTTGGTTTCAATTTTATTTAGTTGTCCTCTAATCCTTGTCATTTATTTTCTTCTTCAAGAATTGGGTTTCATTTGTTTTGGTCTTTCTAGTTTCTTGAGGTGTGATGTTAGGTTGTCATTTTGTGATCTCTCAGACTTTTTGATGTAGGCATTTAGAACTATAAACTATCCTCTTAGAACTACTTTTGCTGTATCCTAGAGATTTTGGTAACTTGTGTCACTGTTACCATTTTAAAAAATGTTTTAATTTCCATATTGATTTCATTGTTAACCTTAAAGTCATTCAGAAGTCGATTGTTTAGTTTCCATGGATTTGTATAGTCTCGAGGGTTCTTTTTGGAATTGATTTTTAATTTTATTCTGCTGTTTGAGAAGATATTTGATATAATTTCAATTTTAAAAAAAGTATTAAGACATGTTTCGTGGTCTCTCATATGGTCTATCTTGGAGACTGGTTTATCTGGTGATAAGAAGAATGTAACTTCTACAGTTCTTCAGTAGAATGTTCTGTAAATATTAGTTAGGTCTATTTGTTCTAGAAGGCATTTAAATTCAGTATTTTCTTGTTGACTTTCTGCCTCAATGATCAGTCTAGTGTTGTCAGCAGAGTGCTAAATTCCCTCACTTTCTGTGTTGCTATCTCTACTCTTAGGTTTAGTAGCAATTGCTTTATAAATCTGGGAGCTACAAAGTTAGGTGGATATGTATATAGGATTGTTATATATTCTTGTTCACTTTATGCTTTTATCATTATATGACTTTGTCTTTTTTAAAAAACTGTTGTTCCTTTAAAGTCTGTTGTATCTAATATAAGAATAGATACTTCTATTTGCATGAATCTTTTTCTGCCCATTAATCTTAAGTCTATAAGAATATTTACATTAGGTTTATCTCCTAAAGAAAGAATATATCTGGTTTGCAATTTTTTATCCATTCTTCCAATCTGTATCTTTTAAGTGGATTATATAGACCATTTATATTCAATGCTAATATTGAGATTTGAGGTAGTCTTCCAGTCATTGTTTGTTACCTAGTGACCTTGTTTTCTATATTGTGCTATTGTTTTATAAGCCCTGTGAACTTTTATGCTTTCAGGCATTTCTATTCTGTTGTGTACTGACCTTTAGTTTCCAGATTTAGAATTCCTTTTAACATTTCTTATAAGGTTGGTCTAGTATTGACAAATTGCCTAAGCCTTTGCATGCCATAGAAAGACTTTAATTCCCTTCATTTATGAAATTTAGTTTTGTTGTATAAGTAATTCTTGACTGACAGTTTTTCTGTTTAAGAAGACTGAAGATAGGACTTCAGTCACTTTTGGATTTAAGTATTCTGCTGAGAAGTTTGCTGTTAGTCTAATAGATTATTCTTTATAAGTTACTGGATACCCTTGTATCGTTGTTTTTTTAATTCTCCCCTTCACTGTTGACCTTAGATAGCCTGATAACTATGTATGTTTTGATAATGTCCTTTTTACAGTCAATCTCCAAAGAGTCTCTTTAAGCTTCTCATATTCGAATGTCTTAATCTCTAGCAAGGCCAGAGAAATTTTCCTCAATTATTCTCTCAAATAGGTTTTCCAAACATTTTGTGCTTTTTTTTTTTTGGTAAGTTTTCCTTTCTTTGAAGAAAACCTATAATGCTTAGGTTAGCCATTTTATATAATTCCTTAATTCTTCTTGACTTCATTCATTTATTTTAATCCTTTCTTCTTTTTGTCTTACTGGGTTAGTTTGAAAGCCATGTCTTCAAGCTCTAAAATTATTTCTTCTACTTGGACTAGCTTGTTCTTAAAACCTTCCACTGCATTTTGTAATTTCCTAAATGCATCTCTCATGTCCACAAGTTTGGTTTTTTTTTTATTAAAATATTTATCTCTTTAGAATATTTTTTATTTATATCCTGAGTTTTTAAGAAAAATTATTTATGTTGGTTTTCACTTTTCTCTTCTTGTATGTTCTTGACATAACTAGGACATACAAGAAAAAGGTTGATTGTGAAATCAACCTTTTGAATTCTTTGTCTGATATTTTAAAGATTTCATCTTGGATAGGATCCACTGCTGGAGAGTTATTGTGATATTTGGGGTGTTATAGAACTGTGTTTTTTTTTGTATTGCCAGAATTGTTTTTCTGGTTCTTTCTCATTTGAGTGGAGTATTTGGTATGTTTTGTCTGTGTCCCCATCAAAATCTCATCACAAATTACAGTTTCCATAATCCCCACTTGTTGTAAGAGGTACTCCATGTGAGATAACTGAATCATGGGGGTGAGTCCCCCATGCAACTCTTCTCCTGTTAGTGAGTGAATTCTCAGGATATGCTGATAGTTTTATAAGGGGCTTTCCCTATTTTCATTTGGCATTTCTTCCTCCTGACATTATGCGAAGAAGAATGTGTTTGCTACTCCTTCCACCATGATTGTAAGTTTCTGGAGGCCTCCATAGCCTTGCTAAATGGTGAGTCAATTAAACTTCTTTTTTTCAAGTAAATTATCCAGTCTCACAGGTATGTTATTTATTAGTAGTGTGAGAAAAAAGTAATATACTATTTCTTATAATTATTCATTCATTCATTCATTCATTCATTCTTTCTTTCATTAGTTCTTTAGTGGTGATTTCTGAGATTTTGGTATACCTATCATATTTTTTATTCAGTTAGGTTTTAATATTTTCCCATGAGGTTGTGACTTTAATGTTTATAGTTTTTTGTTTTTTTTTTTATCAGCCAGCTTCACCTCTAGTTTCTTTCAGTGGCACTGACTCTATATGAGTTCCTTGGTTATAGAGAATCTTCGTATAAGGACTTTCTCAGATGCTGGTTGTAGTATTGATGCGTAGGGTATGTGAACAGGTTCACTGTCCTCTCTGGGGAATTTTTCCTCTAGTTCCCTCTGTGGGATGCTGCCCACTGCTTCTTTCAAAGGGTCTTTGTTATTTTCCTCTTACATTCCTATATCATTTCTTGGAAAAACATTCACAATATGAATTTCTATACAAGATTTCATCTTTTCAAGTAGGAGAGGTATGCTAACAATGCCTCCAGTCTGCCTTCTTGGAAAAAAAAAAAAGTTTGGTTTGTGTTTCTGTGTTTCTGATATTTTTAAATAATATTTTCAATCAAATATTAAAAAATGTATATTATAGATGAATTACAGTATCCCATTAAAGAATTAAGGAACTCATTCCCACAGCTTTCTGGAAAGTGCATGCTTATATCATACACAATCTTTTGCTGGGAATTGTCCTTGGCCAAAAAGAACTGCCTCACTTGAGGTCTTACTCTTTCTCAAGGAGCAGTTCATATAATATGACTGATTGATGATGAGTACAAAGGCTTTCTCCCCTACTTTAACTGAGGACATCTCTGAAGGGATATTTTAGTTCCACATGTCCCCAGTGTTGAAATCTCCATATACTCAATTATTCTTCCTTCATTTCCTTACACATGCAGTTCCCCAGAGAAAAACCTAATAAATATTTAAGTGTTAATTTTCAAATTTCTTATTAAAAAACATTTTTATATGAAAAGACACTTAGGCTAACATATGACACTTACTAAAAATTTGCAAAAAGGGTCACCTAGGAATAATGATGTTTGCAATTACTTAAAATAACCTAATACAATGATTAAACATCTGTGGGTAATGCTACAATACAGTACCTACCTCCCTTTACAGGACTGAAGGAAATATTCTTCATGCTGCTGAGAATGTTGCCATAGTTTTGGGCCCTCCTTGGGAATTGCCTTGGATAAAGAAAACTGTCTCACCCAAGGCCTTTCCACATTCTGTGGGCAGTGTGCATCCCTTTATAAATTAAGGTGAAGTTAAAAGATTTAGCTCCTTGCCCTATCTCAGATCAATTTTGAAAGGCCATCCAGCTCCACAGTTACTGTTGGGTTTGGCTGAGGGGTGAGAGTGCTCGCCTAGGGTAAGGCTAATTCTCAGAAATGTATTGTGCTTTATATTGTTAACATCCAACACTCTCTGCTCAATCTTCCTTTTCTTCTCTTTAACAGGTGTTGGGTATAGATCCCAAGAGCACTCTCTAATAAGTATTTTTAATGCTAACATTTGCTCAGAGTTTTATTTCCAGGGAATCTAATTGGTGATATATGATATTATATATTCATATAATTAATATACATACATACAAATACATCATATAAATGCCAGTGTGTGCATACATATTTTATCAGAGATTTCAAATTTCATTACAAATTTAATAGCTTATGTTTTCAAGGTCATCTTTTTTTTTCTTTTTTTCACATCATCAACTTTATATTTTACAGAATCCCAGATGGTATTTTGTATTTTATTTTTTTAGAGTTGACCTGTAATCAACTATTTTTCCCTGTATTTCACTCTATAATTTACTCGATTTTCAGACAAACCCAATGCATTCCTGCAGGAAGCTCTCTTGTGGAATCAATTATAATTCTGTACTCAGTCTTGCTATCTTAAGAATGGGTGATTCAATAGCCCTTTCTCCTACAATAATTATGGTCTCTCAGTATCAATAATGTGGATTTGGTGAAATATCATCATCATCCTATTGGATCACTAGGTAAATAAACATTGCCAATTTTTATAATGGTAATGATCATGCAAGCAAAGAACATATCTTCAGTTCATAAAGCTTTTAGCACTTGTTAGCTTGATAGTAGTAATTGAAGAAAAATATGTTAAGTGGTGTGTTTGGCTTTTGTCATGTTTTCGGTAACTGCACTATCATAGTACTAGCAGCTTTATATGGTGAATGACTTTCGTAACATATTTGTCAACTACCTAACCAGCAAATTTTGGGAAATTTTGTCGAGAATGCATAAAAATAATATAACTCATATATCATTTGGCAGGTACAGTGCAGTGTTACACAGATACATAAGCCTATAATGGATAAGGGTAAGATGCAACCTGTTTCAAAATGCAGTTATCAGAGCTATCAGATTATAGTTGGGGTACTTGGGACAGCTGGAATAGAGATTCTGATAAATAGAGTTTTGATGTATTGACATGCATCATACAGTATGATGTTCTTGGTCTAGTGGAATACACAGAAATAGTCCCTTGGGATGGACAAGTTTCTAACTTCTACACCAGTTAGGGAAATTAGAGTGGGCTTAGGAGGAAGGAATACAGAAAATATAGCAAATCCGTAACTAGCTAGTTTGTTTGTATAATTCATAATTAGTCTATAATTATACATACAGAAGTCAATAAGCCACAAAGCAAAGAAATGGTGGAAGAATATTGCCACTCTCACATAATGGAGTAAAGAAGAGTTAAAACTATCTAAATGATCAAAATGATGCTTCTGAATTTACAACTGTCTTCATTAAGAGAATGCTATTCTCATAAAGAAAATACTATTGTTACTTTTGTAATTTGGTCATAATATATAATATTATCTTCTAGAATTGTGTTGTGAAAGCAAAAATGTAAGAAAATAATTATAAAATGGAAGACAAGGAAATGTATAGGACTCTTTTTTATGGGGAGACAAACACTTGGGTAAACACATAAAAATGGGTGAATGTTAACTGGGCTATATTAACAATGGGAAAGTTATATGTGGAAATTTATTTTATGGGATAAAAGAATGATATCATTTTAGAATTAAATAAATTAAGGTAATGTGCTCAAAATAAAGGATGTCATATTTACATTATTATAACCAAAAAATTGAGGAGTATATAAGAACACAAAAAGAGATTAGCCATATAGAATTTACCTTGCAAAGTCCTGGAAATGGAGGTCCCCACTTTGTAATGATCATGTTATAATAAAAAGCATCACATGCAAATTAGGTAACCAGAAACTAGATGCTAAGTCATAGCTGATCCAGCTAGATCTACTCTGAAGGAAGGAGTGAAATAGCATCTGACATTATAAGACAGTTAAAGTGTAAATTAAAAAGGAGAGAACTTGTGTACCACATAGAAGGATTAAATTTAGTTTGCAAATTTGAGAGTGGTTTTGGGTACTCTAACATTTGAGTTTCTCCAATGAATTTGGTCAAGTCAATGCAGTTAAATATTCAAGAAGTCTTGTGTGCTTTGCTACTTGACATGATATCAGGAAGTTACAGAGACCTGGGATCAGGAAAATGCAGATGCTTCATCTCCTGAAGACTTGCCTGAGTTAACTTAGGCCCAGGAACTGTGACAATCAGTGCTGAGACTCTCTCACTGTCCTTGACAGGCACCCAGGAGAGCCACAGTAAAAGTACAACAATGAGTAAACAAAGATTTTAAACTAACTGTCTCCCAGGGCAGATACAGATTGCTGGGCATAATTCTCTTACAAAAACTGCCTTCAATAATTTTGTTCAGGCAAACCTCTAATTTTTTTTTTTTCAGAATTCTGGACTTTTATCTGTTGTATTTTTTTCTTTTCTAAAAACTTGTTGATAAACTGCATTGTTTTTAATTATAGTAAGTTGTATGACTTAGCAATAAATTTTTTTTAATCTTCAGGTTATTTTATTTCTTATACAACATACTGAATCATATATTACAGACATTTCTCTAAATATTTTTATTTTTACAAGTGGGATATGAGATCCCCGAAGGCAGGAATTAGTATGATATCCAGCACTTTGTATTTCAAATTATATGTACACAATAAATGTGCATTTTGGGAATACATTTGAAATATCACCAGTAAGATAATAAAGAATAAGATGTGGCTACTATAGCCTGTAGGAAACAAACCATTTAACTCTTGACAATTCATGACATTTGTAGGCCAACTCCTGAGGGCCATATTGGTCATAATGTCATAATGTCAAGTTGAATATACTATTAATATACCTCACTGAGTAAGTCTGAATGTTAAGATTTTTATATCAGTGTGACAGGTCCATAATTTAAAAACTACAACCCAGTTGTGTTACTAAAGAATTTGTCTTAGGGAAAAAAAAAACACCACAAACAATTGGTTTATGATGACATATTTTATTGTTAAAAGTGAAAAACATGAAGTCTAGCCCTATAATAAAAATGGAACATTAGAAAATTATTTGAAAGACAGTTCAAATAGAATTGGTTATGAAGTACTCAAAAATTTTATCAAGCTCACTGACAAAGGCAGTGGATGATTTTATGCGGCTTTGCTTATAAAATAGACTACAATTTATTTAATACTGTAGTTTATTATTTCAAATATCAGAACATACATGTTCAGTTGCTTCTAGTGTGATTAATGCAGGTAAGTGTTAAAAAGATGTTGAATAATGACTTAAGAATAAACTACTAATCTTCATGAAATTTGGTTCATGACAGTTATTCAATATGTCCTACCTAATGTGCACAACAGAATCAGCATTAGCATATTTGTCTTATGAACTTATACATAAAGAAGACTCCGGGATGTTTTCAAATGAGATAAAATGCATGATGTGTATAACATAATTTTAAAACACTCCATATAAATGATTTCAAAATTTTAAATGTATATTTTTTTAATTTTAAATTTTAAAGTTTTGGTGTGATTTCATAACTTGCATGATTTTTATCTGTGCATTTTTTTTTTACTAAGTTAAAATCATGGTATATAATTACCATTTGAATTTTGCTTCTTCACTTAACATATACTTACTCTTTTCCCACTTATTACTTTCAGTAAATAGCATTTAATTTACAATCCTAAAATAGAGATTATTTAACCATTTCACTATAGTGGAGGTCAGAGTAGTTTCAATTTTTGTGTGTTTCTACAACTACTTTAATATCAGGATAAATTTCTCATTGCATAACTTCCCTATACTTAGAAAATTATATTTCCCATGATAAATATATAATTAATTCCTACATTTTGTCAAAAATATTAAATCTTTAAGATTCCTGATACATTTATATTTATGGCTGTATTTGTAATTATCTTTTGAAATCTCTAAAATCCTTTCAGATCCCATATTATTCAAGTCTTCCAGGGCTAATCCTGTTTTCACACTAGAATACTTCATGATTCAGCCAGAGCTGTCATTTTTGTTTTCTGCTTAAACTGTTTACTCTAAGAACAGGGATTGCTGCTTACTATTTTATTTCATGCACTTTTGAGATTGGCACATAATAGGCACTCACTAAATATTTATAAAATGAATGAACGAATGCCATGTGATATTATTGTTGAATGTCTATGCATGCCCATTGATGTGGTAATACCCTTGCTGGTCCAGCATCTTGCCAGTGATGCAATGATGTCTTGTGCTAGCTTCAAGGCTCCTACCTCTTTTAGATGACCTTTTACTTCTTAGATCATGGTTGCCCAAAGTATGGCATTGTGGCCTGAAGAATGGTTCCTATCAGGCTTCCAGTCTCTCTTATGCATGGTACTACAATCATCGCACCCTTACAATCATCGCTTACCCTTACAATCATCGCACCCTAGGTCCTAGGTCCTAAACCTAGGACCTTTGATTTAAACTTGGACACAGCTCAGACTTTCCATTCCCTCCTGATGCTTTCCACTTAGGGATCTTGAAGAACTTTCTTGCCAAGGGATTGAGAGCCTCCTGGTCTTCCTATGAATTATTTTCCTACACTTCAACTTTCACAAAGGAAAATGCAATATCACTGTCCTTCACTTTTGTAGTTTCAGGACTTTAATGCAAATTAAACTTTTCTCTCAGTTCTATGTGCCACAGGTGAAGACGTATTTTACTAAAACCTGGAAACGTATCTGTAAATGATTATTAGACCCTTATCTTTGGAAGTAATATATTTCTCAAACTACAAGAATGCCTCAAATGATTTTTATTAGTTTCAAATAACAGGCAATTTTTGAACCTCATAATTTTGTGGGTCAGGAGTTTGGGCAGGGATAATCCAGTGATTCTCCTACTTTACCTGATAATTACTGCAGTCACTTTGTTGCATTTAGATGATGGCTAGTCTTGTCTGGAGCGTCCGAGATTTACTCACATATGTAGCATTCTGGCAAGGACAATTGGAAGATTGGCCTCAGCTGAGCCTGGTTCCTCTCTACAGAGACTTAGAGTCCTCTCCCATGGTCTCTCTAACAGGTAATCTCACTAGTTCTAGAAGTGAATTATTTTAGTTCAAGGCTCTCATAGTAGTGCTCAAGAGAAAGCATGCAGGGGCTGGGTTGGAAATTTCTTTCAGTAACCCAAATAACTAATTTCCTCAGTCTAGAGACATTCCAGTTTGCTTCTTCTTTTTGGAATGTTTCTCTTTGCCCCTTTCACTTATAAATATCCTTAAGAGCTCACCTTAAACATGTCACTTGTTAATTCAAATATTTCCTGTCAGGTGTTCTTAAAATGTTTCCTGTACTTCCGCTTAGAAACACATATCAAATCTTAACTTGTATATCTCCTTGTGTAACATTTACTCTTCTGTCCCTTAAAGATTTTAAGATCTGTGAATACATGATGTGTATGTATTTTTCAACACTACATACATGATAATTCTAGACCAGCATCTGACCCTTCTGTACACTCAGTAATTGATTGTTAGAAGGGTAAGTAAATGAAAAAGAGCACTAATTACAATATTTTAAAATATATTTATTATAAAACGTTTCCCATTTTTTACTTATTATTACATAGTCCAATAAATAAGACATTTTTGTTTTGATATATGCCTTTGATTTTAAACTTGAATGTCCCTACTCTTCAGATATTTTATAAATATTTCTATTTCCATCTGATTTTGATTTTGAATTTTATAGAAAACCACTAAATTTATATTAAATTATTTTAAGAAATTAATTCCATATCTTCTCTAGTCTGTGATGCTACCGGTTCTTGAATCTATGCTAGAGTCTCACTCACTGATACCTTTAAGTAGAATCAGTTTTACATTGTGGGGAGATTGGCATTTGTTCATAACTATTTTAAAATTTCTCAGTTATATGCTGTAATTTTCTCTATAATTTTAGTGGAGATTTGCCACCTTATTCCTCCACTCCCCAGGACTCTGAAAAAACATGGTTTTCAATGTTGTCATGAGTTTTCTATTTCTTGTGCTTGTCTATACTGTCCTATGCCCAATAAAAATTTGGCAGAGAATAATGGATGCTTTTATCTGAACTTGGGGATTTAACAAATTATTATTTATAATAATGAAATGTAAAGCTACTCTCAACTTAGCTGAGCTTTTGCTCAAGCTTTCCTTTGAAGTTTGGGCTCAACCAAGGTGTTATTTTCTTCACTATTTTTATGTGTTCCTCTTATTGGAACTGTATTCTCTCTAGTCCTAGCAGTACTATTACTATAAGATATAACAACATTTTCATTCCTTAGCTTTCCCCAGCAAGGATCAGAATAGTTTAGCATAGTTGATAATGCTTCAACCGTCTCCTCTGAAGAAAATGCTAGCCTGTATCTTTAATTACATGTAGTTGCTAGGTGATGAAAGCATGGTATAAAAATATTAGAAAGTAATTTCATGCCACAAACCATTAAACATGTAACCTAGGGCCTACTATATGTCATGGTCAATGGTAGGCAGTCCTTTTTGTCATTTAAAATTGTAGCATTTTTATTGACAGATATAAAACAAAATTCAGGATTGGATAAGTTAAATAATTTTTTTAAAGACCAATAAATTCCCAGGCCAGAATTTTAATGCAAATCTGTTTGATTCCAAGTTTTAATTTCATTCACTTAGCCATATACAAGTCAAGTCACCTACTGTATATACATTGTGTCTACAAAATAATAAATTAAATTCCTGAACTTAAAGGTAAATTGAGAACACTTTTTGTATGCTATCTAAAGTTTTGCCAGAATTAGAAAAGATTATGAACATCATGCACTAATAATGGTTTGCATACTAGCTCATATGAAACTAACACTACTGCCATGTTATTCCACATAAATAGGCTTTAAATAAATATATACACATCAGTAGAAGAACACTGTGTAACTATATCTGCTCAGTGATCAAATTGGTAATGTATAATAATGTAAAATAAATTCCTGAACTTACAAGGTAAATTGAGTGCACTTTTTGTATGTTATATAAAGTTTTGCCAGAATTAGAAAAGATTATGAACATCATGCACTAATAATGGTTTGCATACTAGTAAATATGAAACTAACATTACTGTCATGTTATTTCACATAAAAAGGCTTTCAATAAATATATACACCTCAATAGAAGAACACTGTATGACTCTGTCTGCTCAGTGATAAAACTGGAAATGTATATCCTGTATTGTTATAGTATCTTACATGCAGTATGTAATTAACAAATATGCTGGGTAAAACTCTCATCTAGTTAGATCAATAATAGCTGTTAAAAATATATGTATGGAGACCTACTAACAGATTAGAAGGGAAGGAATACATCATTCAATAAATCACATTGAAATGATTGCTTTGGAATTTGTCAAGAAAAATCAATAAGCCTTTTACTTCATACCTCACATCAAACACATTTCAAGTATGCTGAATGTTTCCTTATTTATAAAAACAGAAGAAAACAAAAATAAATATTTATTAAATCTGGGTGGGGGTGGTAGAAAACAAATATTCTAAATTCAGATATAATGAGGAAAAACACAAATAAAAGATATATTTAAGTACAGTGCAACAGAAAATATCCATGTGTTTAATACACAAATTATTAATAAAATTAACTTCCAAATATGTAAGTGAACAAGTAATAAGTGAATAAGTAATAATCACACAAATTTGTAACATCAAAGTTCTAAAATACAATAGTGAAGCTATCACTAAAGTCACCCTAACTACAAACAACTAACTTGAAATATAATCTTTCAATAACTAATTTAGGTATGTATGTATGTATGTATGTATGTAAAGAAATGCCAATGAAGCCATAAATGAATAAAGCATGCATTTTTTCTTTACAATTTAGGAAAAATTGAAGAACACTTTATATTGATATAAAAGAGGTAAAATATGTATTTTCTTATTTTGCTACTAGAAGTGCAGTTTGCATAACCTATTTTTAAAATAAAAGGACCTTAAGCAATTTTACTTCCTGGGTGCTAATATAAGGAAATTTTCCTTTGTGAGGGCAGAGAAAGTCTTAGACAGAAATATGCTTTCTGTGTGTGGCATTATTCAAAACAGTAAAAATTTGAGAATGACATTAATATCCAATAATTAGGAGCACATGTAAACTATTGAACATCCATCATTACTCTCCAGTTCTTAAAATATGTTTTGAAGCCTTGCAGTATCATTTAAATTTTCATGTAATTTATCATTATAATTTGAGATAATCTAATTCAATGAAAAGTAACGTTGGTATACTTTGGTCTAGTGTTTTTCTTACTCAAATAAAATTCAGAGAAAAACTGAAGAAATTATATTTTAATTGTTTAAATGTTGACATATTAATTTCCCTAGTTTCTGCCTGCTTGTGGATGTAAATTATTTATATTAGCATAACTCAAAATATCTTAGATCGTACTGCTACCTGCAAAATATAGGAACTGTTTCCATTGCCCACCCTACCACCCATCCCATTGCCTACCAAGCTTTCAAGAACTTTGGGGAGTAATCTGATTCCTACATATGCTCATGATTAAACTTACTTCAGTTAGGGCTACTGTTTCTCTGCTGAGGCCATTTTCTATTTTCATGAGTTGATACCTGTGTATGCTGTTCCATAGTGTATGTACTTTGTTGACCAAGCCTAACCATCTCCATTGGGGTCATTATAGTTTTACCATTGGTTTAGATCTTTGTTTTTCTTTCTAGGTCCACTCCTCTTCCATTAGACATTGCAGCTTCTCTTACTCTTCTATAAGTCCTCAAAGATGTCCTTATTAGGCCTGCTGATATCTTCTCTTCAGGGCATTCACGTCTACTTGGGTACCCCTGATGCTTTGTCAGACAGTTTATTTTTTTTTTCACCAAATAGCTGTAACTTTATTGCCAAGTGGAGAGAAACTTTCACTGCTCTTTCAGGAATATCCATTTGTGTCCTATGCATCTGCTTCTGCCTATCCCTTGGTCTGTCCACCAAAGCACTTGTGGTGCCAATATAGTGTGACAACTATATCAAAGGAAGTATAACAAGGAAAAGAAGGTAAAGAAGAAAGCTTTAAACCCCTTAGAGTCACATCCTACTAGAGGATCCCAAAGAAGTGCTGCTTGTGATCCAAGATTATACAGAAATCTTCTTTCTGGTTTTTTTTTTTTCTTACAGTCATTTTCATTTCAAAGACCTAAATTCAAGTGACAGTCACCCTGCTGTATTCAAAATTGCTAGACTTTTTTGATGACTAAAATATTTTTATTGGACTGAAAATGCTCTCATCTGTCTTTATGACTTCCATGTCTTCCCAGGAATTCAGATGTCCACTTCCAGTTCTTCTCACTACCACCAAGCAAATTTCTTGAACAGAATCTACAGGATAACCTTCTTTTATGCATATCTCATGCATGCACAGTTGCAGCAATAACTTCTATGTGTTGTCGTCAGTATGTTTGCTAAGATCATTGCTTACTTTTAGATTTCGCAGCTAGGATTCAAGTGAAGAATCTGAGAATCAGACAAATAGTTCTCAGAACACAATTGAGAAATGCTCACCTTCACCTTTCCTTGTAGCTCTTATCTACTTTCTTAGGTCTCAGCAAAGCTTTAGCTTTAATACAAAGTTACATATGCTGAGTGTTTAATTGTCAACAAAATCACAATTCTAAGAATTAGTCAAATCATCAGTATTTAACATTTTAAGATAATAAGTAGTGTGATGTGTTTTATTGTTGTTTGTGTTTTAGCAGAATAAATTATATTAATAGGGTTGGTTCTACATGGTATCTAAATAACTAATATGTTTTCCCTGACATTTTCATATTTGTCCGCTGAAGGATATTATTAAAGACATATGTTTATTTATGAAGAGATTCTAGTATTTGATCTTTCAGAAAAGTGTTGCTTTTGAGAAAGAAATATACACTAGAAAATTTCATGAAAAAATTAGATTTCTTCATGTCCTTTGCAGCAACTTGCAGGCAGCTCGAGGCCATTATCCTAAGTGACTTAATGCAGAAACAGAAAACCAAATACTGCATGTTCTCACTTGTAAGTGCGATGGGGTTTGGAGTAGTGTCCCCATCTAAATCTCACGTTGAATTGTAATCCCTACCATTGGAGGTGGGGCCTGGTGGGAGGTAATTGGGTCATGTGGGTTTAGCACCATCCCCTTGGTACTGTTCTTGTGACAGTGAGTGAGTTCTCACAAGATCTGGTTGTTTAAAGCATGTAGCACTTCCCTCCACTTAGCTGGTTTTCATGTGAACTGCCTGCTCCCTCTGTGCCTTTCACCGTGAGTAAAGGCTACTTGAGGCCTCCCCAGAAGCAGATACTATCATGCTTCCTGTACAGCTTTCAAAACCAAAACCATAAGCCAAATAAACCTATTTTCTTATAAATTACCTAGTTTAAGATATTTTGTATAAGCAGTGAGAATGGCCTAACACGAAGTGGGAGCTAAATTTTGAGCGTACAGACATAAAGACAGAAACAATAAATGCTAAGCGCTACAATGCCAAGGAATAAAAAAGGGGGTGAGGGCTAACCAAACTTCCTAATGAATGCTATGTTTATGATCTGTGTGATGGGATCAATAGAAGCCCAAACCTCAGAATCACAGAATATGCCCTTATAACAAACCGGCACATGTACTCCCTGAATCTAAAATAAAAATTACAGCTGAAAAACTTGGATTCTTTATATTATTATGATATCACTTAGTTCAAATTTAGAATAGTTCAGGATATTTTTTCTTGAATATAATTTTTGTACTTCACTTAGATTTGTCTTTAGGGTCCCTTTTATAAATAACATTACCAAAAATGCTAATAATACAAGTAAATGTATCGTATGGCAGTTTTTACCATGTAAAGGTTGTTCTGAAAAGTCTTATGGGTCAAAGTAATATTGAGGTGTGGCTAAATTTCTGAACATAAATCTAAAATAAATCAAATTTTCAATTATTTCCCCTGGAAACAGGTTTATTGATTTGTCTTTCACATAATGTGATTTAGTTCTCTAAAACAGATGTTTACAGGAACTGTTTCATCCTTAACAATTGTAAGACCAATGACCATAGATTGCCACTTTATCTTCATATATATGTATATATGAGATATACATGTGTGTTTGTATATGTGTGTGTAATACATTCAACTTATACGTATATGAAATATATGACTATAATACCACATACATATGTATATATGGAATACATATTTTTAAATATGTAATACACACACATATATAGAATGTGTATGTATATTAAATATATAGTCTTCTAAATAAATACAAGTAAACTAAATTTATACAAATTGTTTAAAGATCCTTAAATTTCTGCCTGTTGGTCTCTTAGCTAATTATTCTCTAGTTTCCTATCTGCATTCCTTAAAATGGTAAGTAAATTTCTGTTGCTATGGTTTAGAATTTTGAATAGAAGACTGACAATTACATGATTCAAAGTGGATGACAGTTTGCCTTTTTGGAGGTAGTATTTATAGTCTAAAATAATAATTATCTGTAAGATTGTCAAGGGGTTACAAAGTTATTACAATTATTAAACACTTTTATTCATCATAGTAATTTGGAATGCAGATCTAAATGGTTAGTCTCTACCTTTGTAGTAGAAATTCATACACTTCTTCTATAATGAGTGAAGTAAAAAAACTGAAAAGAAAAAATCCAAATAATTCAGGCAGTGACAGCTATAAAATGAATACCTCAGTAAGGATTGTTTGCCATATGGGCTAGGACAGTTGTCTATACTTTATATGATTCTATTTTTTTGGAATTTTGGTCAAAATATATTATACAATGGCAAAGTTAGGATGATACCACCAATGTCTTGAAGACCTGCTTTTGTCTATCAAATGGAAATTTAAATTTACCCTTCAATATGCCTAATATGTGGTGATATAGAAATCTGTAAGCTTCCCATCTACTGAGTGAAGGATCTTACATTTGACTTATTTTAAATGAGCTCTTTTATAATTCATAACAAATACTTATTAGAACATTCTTGGATTTTATGTAAAAGTCTATGTAAATCACAGAATTCTATATAGATAAATAATCATATTGAGAGCTTATGTTATCCTATTAGTTTAACCTATTTTTCATTCAATACTTATATTTGCAATGAAGAAATCTTTTATAATCTTGTCTCACAGCAGAATATATTTTATCTTCTTGAAAAATTTTCTCATTCTTATAAATGCCTTTCCTTTTTCTGTTTTTGTTATTTACTTTTATTTATTTATTTTAAAAAATAATTTATAATCTAAAAGTCTCCCCAAGTTTTTTATGTAGAGGCTGGTACATGGGAGGACTCTAAGTCAGTGTGGTTTAGTTGGAAAAATATTTGTTCAGGCCTCAGTAAGTTCCTGATTAAAGTCCTAGCTTCCTCCATTACCTTACACAACCTCATGAAGTTTATTTAGCCTCTTTGACTATTACTTTCCCTATTTGTAAAACTACAACCCTTTCCATATTGAATTTCTGTAATATATAAATGAGAGAGCATATGAAAGACCAATGACTCACTAAGCATTAGGGAAAGTGCTCCTGCCATTTCTTACACATATGGGTATGTCTTTGTTTGAACTGTTTCTTACCATCTGTCTTAGAATAGATGTGGGCTAGAAAAAAGTGGAGATAGTGTCTTTAAGTTTGCCTTTAAACTAGACAAAAAAGTGCCTCCTCAACCTAGCTCTAAAAAGGATCATATTGGGCTTTGGTGGCAAAGTGTTACACAAATAAGATTGTGAAGGTTTGGTCTTGAGCTTGTTGCACACATGTCTTTTGGGGACCTTGAAAGAACTGACAGGAATAGACAAGTTTATCTTTTTACATGACTTATGAAAACCCATGGTGAAATATTTAATAGAGCCCATATGATACAGCATTGGATTTATAATTTGCTATTTTTTTACCCTGTGTCTCTAAGGTAGGTTGGCCAAATCTCAAACAGCATGGTTGATCAGTGGTTAGTAAAGATGCACCTGGAGTTACTTCCAGTATTTACTCTTACATTCAGCTTCTTTCCAGTGTCAGCTTTTCTAAGGTTGTGTTTATCTCAGTGATTGAATTTGGCTTCCTTAGCTTTGATCTTTGTTCAACACTTTAGGATATAACTTTCATTTATTAATTTAGTCTTATAAACAAACAAAAGCTACAGTATGATGAAAAGTCTGATCTCTTTAGTAACTACTGCCAAATCTCTGGGCTGACACCCCATGGTAAATGACCCAGATAGACATGGATGGGTCTCCTCAGTGTGTGATAAATTGTTTCATTTTAACACCTATTTTATTCTAAAACAAACAAACTACATACATACATATAGGTGTACAAAACAAAAAGAAGTAAGTTTTTGAAACATCAGAAAGTGAACATGTCTTGACTCAGTTGACATAGATACTGCTAGCAGCCTCAAAGTTCTCATTCTGTCATCTCCAATTACTTCCTTATCTACTCCTCCAAAGATAACCAATATCTTGTCTTTTATCAGAATCACTTATTTGATCTTCTTTATCGTTTTGTTATAAAGTTATAAATTCTTAAACATGAGAATTAAATTTCCATTTTCAGACTTCATTTTAAAAGAAATCTACAATGTATAAGACTATTTTGCTTTTTACACTAAATACTTGAGGTGGCATTTATTCTTGTTGTATAGAGTTCATTGATACCTCATTATCCATTGTATTAATATTTCACAACTTATGTACTCATTCTAGCTTGTTAGATATTTAAGTCACTTGCTAGTATTGACTATTATAAAATTCTCTGTTCTATGTATTCATGTTTACATACTGTTGCGTGTGTAATCACATAATTCTTTTTGATATATTCCTAAGTATGCACTTGCTAAATCATACAGTAAGAGTATGCTTACCTTTAGTTGACAATGCCAAAAATTCTTTCCAAAAGATTGTATCAACTTGTGCACCCACCAGCAATGTATGAGATTTTCCATTACTCTGCATCTTCTTCAACTCCTTTAATTATTGTGGTGGATATATAAGAACATCTGATTTGTATTTTAATTGGCATTTCCCTGATAGTTAATAATATTGAGCACATATTTATATATTTATTGAAGATGTAGATACCCTAGAATGCAAAATGCTTGTTCAAGTATTTTGTTCATGCTCTACTGGGTTCTTTGTGGGTTTTATTTTTTAAGAGACGGGTTATTGCTCTATTGCTAAGGCTAGACTTCGATGATGTAATCCCAGCTCACTGCAGCCTTGAACTCCTGAGCTTAAGTGGTCCTTCCACCTCAACTTCCTGAGTAGCTGAGACTACAAGTGCAAACCACCATACATGGATAATTTAAAAAAAAATGTTTCTAAAAATTAGAGTCCAGGCTGGTCTTGAACTCTTGGACTCAAGTGATCCTCCCTTCTCAGCTTCTCATGCAACAGGGATTGTAGGCATGACATTGCATGGCTCTTTGTCTTTTCTTAATGGTAGGGGATCTTTTAAATATATTTTGGATTTGAGCCCTTTCTCTGTTACATATCTTCTTCCACTATATGGCTTGTGTTTTTACTTTTTTTAAGAATGGTTTTTAATGAATACAATGTTCTTAATATTAATGTGAGATTGCATACACATATATATTTACATATACACATATCTCTATATGTTCACTGCAACTGGTACAAATGCTTTTATGTTTAGGAGTAGTTTATAGCTTTCCACTGACTATTCTTTATATTGTCTTATCAATTGAAGCTGAGCAAATATAAAAGTGGGTATATACTCTTTCACATGTAGTCAAGAGAGCTAAGTTACATATGCCTGATGTGAAATGTATTCTTTGCAATAGTCAATTGAATAATAATAGTTGAATATTGAGCAAGATATCTCATGAAAATATTTCATTATTGATTGTTTTAGTTCTTATTGGAAATGTTCAATATTTTATTCACGTTATTGTGCTAAAGAATGAGAGTTAGTTGAGATCTAACCTGATAGGACTTTTCCTATAGCTGCACATTTGGAAACCTCTAGTGTAACTCTCTGATTTTGCTTTACTCATAGGATTATTAGAGCTTTGGGGAGGAGCTATGATACAAGACAGAGTTGCTAAAAGTATGAAAGGCCAAGTAATGCATTTGCTTTTGCCTTCGGTATTGGCATATTCAAGATATCTGTACTGTTCTTGAATATGATAGCTTAGGAAAGAATATGAGTTAAACCCATTCATGTTTAGGAAGGGTGTCAGAAATTGAGAAGCTGGCAGACTCATCTACTCTAAAAATGATCCTACAGTAAATTGCTTGAAGAAATTGGATAGAAAAGACTCGTGGTGGGGAATTTTTAAAGTTTTCATCAATACGTCCATATTCAAGTGAATGTAAAAGAAGCCCAAACAAAAAACTTGTGAGACAACAGTACAACTGAGGATTAATTATCAATCCTTTTAAAAAGGCCTATCTTAAAAATAAATCTTGGCTCAAGCTTTAGAGAAACTAAGCTAACCTTGATGGGCAACAGAAAGGAATCACAACGTGTAAAATTATTTGGATAAAAAATGTATTGGACTTAAAAAATGAGAGTAGCTTTTATATAGCATTGGTAATTCCATTAAGAAAAACTCTATTGTTATTTATTTATACTTCTGGACTAGTGAAATTAAACAGTATCCTCAGATTGCATAGTAGGTTGTTTAAAAATAGAAACTATTCTAAAAATTATGTATCTGTGAAAATTAAAATTTTCAATCTATTCTACAAAAGGCAGGCTAACCAAATGACAGAAAAGAACTCAAAAACTAATTAAAGCGTATCCTCAGATTATAAGATAGATGATTGTTTATTTAAAAAAATACCATTTAAAACATTGGTATCCCAAATCTTTGATTATAAAATTTTGAGCTCATGAAAACATTCTCATGGCTTTGTAATGAATCAATAGCATAAACTTGAAATTTAAATAAACATAAACCAATAAAAATGTCTATTTTATATAATCTATGAATATAATTTATATTTAGCATTTCATATAAGCACTTCAATACAGAATATCACTGTAAACAAAATATGAATACCTCTGTATACAGAAAAGAGCAAACAAATGAAAGTGATACTAGTTCATAAGGAACATCTACCCTTTATCAAAGTTGATGCTAAGAATATATTCTCTCAAAGACATAAATTTTATTATTTCCTGTATTAATCTTTTAAATGGATGTATTTTCTATACCGTAGAATATGAGAAAATCCCAAGAATAGCTTTAGGTTGTCTTTGGATCCCTGGAATTTTCTGAAAAGTTTTCTATATGCATCTGAGGATGGTGGGTGTACATGTTTTACTTATCTGAGTATCCTTGGTAAAAGTATATTAGTGAATCAAAGAAGTCATTCACTCCTGGTTGCAAGAAAAAGAGAACTGCAAGAGCAGTTATAATTTAAATAACATTGCAGACTTTCCATAGGTTACAGAGACACTCTATATGTGTTACATGCATTTAACGTGTGTTTTAGATTTTGATTATTTTAGTGAATAATTCACTGAAGAGTATAGGACTGGTCGTCTTTCTGGACTTTACGTGAAATATTAAACTTTTCTCCTCAGGAGAGAAAATGACTCAAAGAACTATTTAATATTTTAGAACCAATTATCATTTCAGATTGATTAGAATAAATTACCCTAAATATGTCACATTATTCAAATGTGCTTTGAAGGTTTGTGTTTTATTTATTTATTTATTTATTTAGACAATTTTAGAGCTTATCAATGAATCTTCACTTTGTTTGCATCTCTATATTCACTTATCCTTTCTTTTGGTTTCTGAGGTCAGTATTTTATTTCCTATTTGATAGAGCCATATATTTTAATGTAATTTCTTTTTAAAAATTATGTTTAGATGAACAGTGCATGCATGTTCACTTTCCAGTTTCAATAAATGATGTGTACTTGCTCTCCTATACTCATTTTTACATAGCTTCTCAGAAATCTTTTAGCTCAGTCCGTCATAATTCCTTTCTTAATAAACCACAGAATTGCTTTTCTCCCACAGATCATTATAGTACATGAGTAGTCTACAATACTGGCAATTTTTATACATTCTATAAGCTTGAAATGAGTATCACTACTTTTCTAGCATAGAATTGTTCAATAGAGCATTCTGCTATTATGGGCACGTTCTATATATGAGCTGTCCAATTCAATAGCCATTGGCTACAGAGGCTACTGAGCATTTGAAATGTGGCTAGTGCAATAGTGGGTGGAGCTACATTTTTAATTAAATTTAGTTAATTTAAATTTAAATACCCACATGTGACCAATAAGTACCACTATGAACAGTGTAGCTCTAGAGAGTTATCTGCCTAGAAAATTTTCTGGAGAATTTCATGTAGTTACAGGAACATGTTGGCAAGCTGTCATTATTCAAGCATAATAGCAATTTCTAAAAATTCCAAATTCTATGAATGTTTATGAAACATTATGCTGATATTTCTTAAGATATCCTGGATTTTTGACTTACTTATATCTCTCATGTTGTTATCTAGTTTTCTAATTAAGAGTAATAGAATATCACAAACATTTGCATGCATTTATTATGTTTATGTCCTTAATTATTACTTTTTAAATAAAATAATTACTAAAAAGAATTCACAAAAAAATTATTCACTGAAGATTTTGTGAAAATAATTCAGTGTTTTACTGCTACTTCATATCACTCATTTTACACAGTGTTTACCAAATATGTGTTCATACTTAATTTTTTTAAAAATAGCTTGCTTTAGAAATTGAATGGCTATATTTAAGACAGTTTTTCTTTGTGAAAATATGTCTCCAGTTTTGTGCAGCATGAATCTCATGACAGTTGCTATCTTATTTTACTCACCCTCCCACGTTTTAAAAATACGATTTTTTAATTTAATGACTATCTGGGCAGTTGGCAATTTGAATTATAAAATGTGGAATATTTGTTTCAACATTTGGCCTTTTGATACAAATAACATGACAAAGATTGTGTTTTGAGATAATCTACTCAGTTTTCATTTCAAAACTAATTATTATTTTTAATAATATTAATTGCTTATATTTTACTATAGTTTCCTTTTCAAAAGTCGCTAAGCACATTATTTTAAATTTTTACTCATTCATCTTAATGTTGACTTGTGAAGTGATCAATATTTATTAGAGCTAAATTGTCTGTACTTGTTTGTGTCCTCTACTCAGTCAAATTCAAGGTACTTCCTTGCTTTGTAAATAAATTTGCTTAATCAAGCTGTCCCTAACTCTGCCTTAAATCCTTACCTCACATTTTGCCGTTGTAAAGCTTTTTATTAATTTTTGTGTGGAAAAGATAATTAAAGTTTACTAGTATATTACCTACAGTTTCCCAAGTGCCATTAACCTATTGAAGCAGTTCATCTATAGAATAATTTCATTTCTTTTGTTGCTGCTAAAAGCTATATATCCTATAATTATTTAATCAACAATTATTTGAATACTTAAAGTATTCTCAGTGATTATCAACTTGGATCTTCATAGGGTTAAGAAAATTATTCTCACACATGAATTTTGAGAAAAGGCACAATATAACTTAATTGCTTAGTAAGAATAATTGCTGAAAGTTGAAAGAAAATAAGATTGGGAAATAAAAATAGAGATGGAATGTGACTAAAAATGTATCACAGTATGAGAGGAGTAAGAACAGGGAATATAAGCTTTCTTTGTGAAGGTTGGTAATATTCCAAGATTTTTTTTTTTTTTTTGGAGCTGGAATCTCACTCCTTGCCCATGCTGGAGTGCAGTGACACAAACTCGGCTCACTGCAACCTCAACCTCCCAGGTTCAGGGAATTTTCCTGCTTCACCCTCCCTGACTAGCTGGAATTAGAAGCACACACCACCATGCC
This sequence comes from Plecturocebus donacophilus, assembly GCA_004027715.1. NCBI lineage: Eukaryota > Metazoa > Chordata > Mammalia > Primates > Pitheciidae > Plecturocebus > Plecturocebus donacophilus. The sequence continues at coordinate 15,350 of PVKP010018444.1, read as the reverse complement.
TGGCTAATTTTTGTAGTTTAGAAGAGACAGAGTTTCACCATGTTGGCCAGGTTGGTTTAGAACTACCGATCTCAGGTGATCTGCCCACCTCCGCCTCCCAAAGTGCTGGGATTATAGGCATGAGCTATAGTGCCCGGCCTGCTTTGTTTTATTAGTGCATTTCTTCTGGTTCTGATACTCATCCATAATCAGAAAGTTAGTGAATTTTCAATTTAGTATTATTATTAATGTATTAGTAAACTTTACTATTCTTTATTAAATACTTTTTGTCAAATATTTCTAAGAGCCAGAAATTGCTTGCCATATAAATAGTCACCAATAAACATCTACCCCAGTTTTAAAAGCATCTTTAAATTTACTAATTTTACATTTTTTTAGTCTATTAATTAGACCCTTGAAATAAGGGAAGTCATAATAATAGCTATTTCAAGGAAGAATCGAACAAAACTTAAAGGATATACTTAAGTCACTCAATAAGTGAAAAGAGTTACAAGTAGATATTTCTCTGTCTCTTCAGTAGACTCTGATAAATCTTACAACATGGATTTGCAAGATACTGTGTTGTGTTGACAGAGGAGCCACATTTATACACGTATAAATAGAGATAGAAATAATAGTTAGTGGACATCATTTATTGAAACTCCCGCATGAATTTTAACACTGTGACCTGTTTTGCAGCCTAATTTTAATGATAAACACTTAAACACTTATTGTCAGCAGGTAAAAATAAAGCAACAGTTTCTATTAATACTATCTCTTTTAAAGTCATTTTATATTCTTAACAATTCTCTTTGGCTCTAGGATGGCATCATGGGCTTGCTTTTCTCCTCCTTACTTTGCTTCTTGTATTTCTCCTGTTTTCCTTTTGAAATATATTCCTAAGATCTGACTGAAACTTACAACTCAAAAACAAAATTAATAAAGTCATGTGAGACAAGAAACAACATACCACGTGCATTGATCTCTTCAATGATTCTCACTGAAATCACTTTTTCTTAATCATCACAACATATAATGGTTAGCTTATTTAAAAATTAAATACTTTAAAAAAAACTACAGTGGAACTTTTTTTTTTTAGTAGACCTGTTTAATAGATCTCAGAGAACTTAAAAAAATAGAGTTCCCCATAACTTCACATTAACATTCTTTTTGTTGTTAAAGGCGACAATCAGTGATAATGTTGGCAGCTAATCACATAGCGGTGACGATTTGACATCTACCTCTGACAGCACATTTTAGCTTCCATTTATTACTAAGACGCCAGTTAATAGAGATTGCAAGAGACAGTCTCTCTCTTCTACCCTAACTTTGGTGTGTTACAGCAAAAGAAAATTGATTTAAGTGATGAAGTCTCAAATACCACTGTTATCTTACCCAATATTTAATGGATTCTAAATCTGGGCATAAAAACAGACACTGTGTAATTCTAAACAGCATTCTAACCCCAAAAAAGTGACTCCTCTGTCAGCACAACACAGACCTCCTATGGAAGATTTTAAAAGAATCATGCATAGAACTGCAAATATTTCATTTTAACTTCCATACCGTCCCATGCTGTGATGTTTTCCTTGTTCCTTATGTGCAGGTCAGTCTGCATATTTCCCACAGAATTCCCGCAGAGGACCTTTGACATGTACACAAAGTTATAAAAACATTTGGTTGAGCCCGGATACGAAATATGGAGAAACATTCCAAAACTTTACCCAGTAAAATCCTATTAAAAGAGTTACAAAGGGAAAGCTGATTACCTTAGTGAGAAGTTGCCTTGATTTGATTTAAGTTTTAAAATGGTGTGTCCACAAATAACAGTGGAAACTCCAATCAGTACCTTAAAATGAAAAATATATATATTTAAACACATTTTCTTTGCCTTCTTTGGTGGCCTAGGAAGGTAACAGTAGAAAGATTGCTACTTTTTTGTTTTGGGTCACGTTTGCTATGGAGAATAGCTCCATATCATCTAAATATGATGTGAAGAGTATTCATCTTCTCAAAATTTACTCTTGATATAAGTGGACATTAGTGTCAACAAAAACTACAGAGGCAGCAGTTATTAGTTCATGTTTATTACATGGCTTTTTGGTTCATAATATTAAAACAAGCATCTTTTCTAAGTGACTATATTAATTAATTCTGACAGGGAAAGTCAATACCACAGTCATATGTATGAATACACAAGGACATATAAAATATGTTACAGTTGGAAAGCACACAAGAGTTGTTTAGAAATCTCAGTTCCTGGACTGGAAGTAATGTATTTGGATTACAAATGATTCTGTTAATCTTCAGTTTCATATCTTTAACAAGGGCAATATTCATAGACCATGTTAGTAATCTATTTACCTATTTTTCTGCTGAATACAAATGACATTAAAAAATAAACTTTATTTTTCAAAAAAGTTTTAGATGTGCAAAAATTTGCAAAGATGGTACAGTGTTCCAGTATACCTGCAATGAATTTCTCCTATACTTTTTATCTTACCTTAGCACTGTGCATTTGCCATAATTAAATAACCAATTGATTCGCTGTCATTAAAGTCCATACCTTATTCTAATACAAACATTATTTTTAGTAAAGAGAAATTAAAGGCCATATGAGGATTGGAGAAAACTGTACAAATTATGACCTAAGCTTTAATTAGCATTCAGTTACTAACATGCTTTGTGTTCTTATTCACGTCCTGGTCTATAGTTCTCTGTATAAAATTTATAACGTTGAAAAATATGAACTCTAATCTGCTCTGTAGTTCTAAACTTTCTAATTATTTTACTTATGACAAATCCGCACAATAGACATTTAGCAAAACACTATTTAATTAAGTACAGTTAATAAAGTTTTATTTTTCAAAAATGAGAGTATTCAAAACAAACTCATGGCCATGATTGCCCTGTGCCATTGCACTTCAGCTTAGGTAATAGGGAGACCCTGTCTCAAAAAAAAAATAATAACCTCATGGAAGCTTTTTAAATCATTTTACATTTAATCAAGCTATCTTATTCAACAACTATTTATTGAATATTGATTATATGTCAGGCACTTTCAAGTCATCATGGTTAAAACTGTGAATGAAATAGGTGCTCTTCAATTCAATTAGAGCCTAGGGAAACCAGAGCTAGGTCTATACAAGGTCAGTAGCCAGACCAAGCTCATCACTTGAGGTTTAGAAAAATCTTCATGATATGATGCAGAAGTCTTGGTTAATTTATAGACAACATTTAAGACATCTCAAAATCTGAACTCAACTCTGGTGGAGATTTGTTACACTTCTGCACAAATTTACTCCTTCGATAAAAAGAAAGCTGGACAAAAGTTTGTACCTACATCGAGTTTACATTCTACTGGATAGTTTAGAATTATATCCAATAATTTTCTCTTTTTTTAATTGCATTTTAGGTTTTGGGGTACATGTGAATAACATGCAAGATTGTTGCATAGGTACATACATGGCAGTGTGATTTGCTGCCTTCCTCCCCTTCACCTATATCTGGCATTTCTCCCCATGCTATTTCTCCCCAACTCCCCACCCCCCGCTGTCCCTCCCCTATTTCCCCCTGACAGACCCCAGTGTGTGATGCTCCCCTCCTAGTGTCCATGTGTTCTCATTGTTCAACACCCACCTATGAGTGAGAACATGCAGTGTTTGATTTTCTGTTCTTGCGTCAGTTTCCTTAGAATCATGGTTTCCAGGTTCATCCATGTCCCTACAAAGGACACAAACTCATCGTTTTTTATGGCTGCATAGTATTCCATGGTGTATATGTGCCACATTTTCCCTGTCTACCCAATAATTTTTAATAAGTTTGTATTTGTATCATATCATATATTTCAACTTTGGAAAATACAAATAAAGGAGAAAGGCATCCCAATGAATAAGAAGAAGATATTTCAGGTTATAAATAACACATATTAGGTAAAATATGAAGAAAAACTGAAAGCAAAAATAATTATTTGTCCCCCTCTTACACACAGATAAACAAAGAAGAAGAAAGCACAATCAGGGATATGTTTTATTTATTTGGCCAGTCTCGATTTAGGCCGGTCATTCAGTTGTACTTCTTAAGAGGAGCTCTTTCCACTATTAATCTGTCTTAGTTTAGACCATAAGTTATATGTTTAACAACTGCAAAATGTAGCCAAAATATTGGAAGAAGTCAGATCTAAATGTCTTATACTTCACATTGGCGAGTCTTTACTGTTTATGTAAATAATTGTGTGCCACTGGATAATTACAAGCAAGTGCCTGATCAGTTTCAAGTGATAGATCATTCATTTGCAATAGTAATATTTTTCTTAATTAAAACTATTTGTAATTATATTAGAAAACAAGCAATGTACAAGAAATATAAAGAATGACATAAATAAAACATATTAATAACACTACATTTAAATGTACACCATTTCAAGAGTTTTGAAACTCTTATTTTTTTCATTCTATGTTGACACATATGGCCACAGTGCTGGTCCTAAGTGGGTCTGGACAAATATTAGAAATAGCAAGACCAGAAAAGTACTATTGTAATCAGTTTGATATAAAAAAGAGTAACTGGAGTAAGCACTAGAAATGGAGAAACATGAATTCCAGGGATATTAGGACACTACAATAGAATTTAAGAGGCCTATTTAATATGGAAGCCAAAGGAGAAGGAGGAATCTGAAAAGACTTGCAGGTTTCAGGCTCAAAGTAACTATCCTTTGAATGGGAAAAAAAATGATGAAGAATGCAAAACAAAAAGGTTTTGTTGATTATCTATGCATCCAAGTTGAGCCAAATAGTGATGTGTGTGTTTATGCTTTAGTATCATCTTTTTCTATACATGTTCTTAGACTTCTTAGAGTGGAATCCCGTGGCTTGTGGTTGCTGATTGTCAGAAAGCATGCATAACAAGTCGTATTTTATGGCAATTTGTTAGTTTTTAAAAGTACTTTAAAATATGCTCTAACATTTTTATTTAGAAACTGGGTATAGCTGGATTTTAAATCATAACCTGTGAGTAAATTTAACAAATTGTGTTTTAACTTAGGCCAATTAAAAATAATATGTTACAAAGTGTTCCTTTAAATTTTCTAAAACCTATTTCCCTAAAACTGCTTTTAATTACAGTGACATATAACCTTTACTTGAAAAAAAAAAACAAATTGTTGGAATTTTGGCATTATCACCTGTGATACAACAACCTTTTTCGTTTTCTATGTAGGATGATTAAGGAGTATATTACATTGGTCCCAAATCACTCAATGCACTGTAATGTGTGGTGAGGTAAGGACTAGAATCTTCACTGCTCAGTTTCCTAGGTTCATTGCTCCATGTTTTGACTTACAAAGGGGAGACTTAGTGAAAAGGAAGCTTGGTATGTTAGCATACACCCTGCATGGATTGAAAAAGTTGGTTAATGCTGAGCTTATGAGAGTAGCTGGCTTCTCTGATGCCTAGCCCACATGTCTGGTGTTTTATTCTTTTTTCTTTTTTTCAATAATATAACTAACTTTCCTTTTCATAAAATTTGATGAAACATTTTCCAGATGAAAAATGAAATGTAAACATCATGACCCTTTGCAAAATATCACTCTCTTCCTTCCACCTTCTTGCAACACTCCCTATGGCTTTGAAAGCCTCCAGTAGGCATGTTGCAATGACTAATTTCCAGGTGGTTTGAAAATGCTGGAAGAGTTGATGGGGAGAAACACCAGTCCTACAGCACAGACTCAAGAAATCTATGCTCATGCTGCCTTTTTGGGGTCTCATTTTGTGTTTGGCTTACTTTAGCCTTTATCTCTTTTCTTATTGTTTCTTTTCATTTCTATCCTTTACAAAGGTTTCCAAAATTTATCTTTCTTAAAATGTGCCTTACACAATAGTTTGCTAAAAGTAAGAGAAAGAAGTAGTATGTAGGGTGCCTCTCTGGGTTTTCTTATCAAAAATAACAAACATATATAGATAAACACTTTTATTTTACTTGTTAGAGAAATCTAATTGAGTGGTATGGCTCCTGCTCGAAATGAGATGTTTTATCTTTTCACAATAATGACCTACATTTGCCTCTCCCAGGAACTTAAATATTGGAAACATAAATTGAACCATACTGAAAATTTTTCTTTTCCTTAAGGCTCTGTGGAAAGTGCAATTGTTCTGATAATCAAAGCCCAAGCATTCAAGTTTCAATTAATTTCCTTGCTTTTTTAAATTTCACCAAATATAAATAGTGATTATGAGCTGGAAGCTGTCTATCAAATATTACCAATTCTCCTTCTGTTCCATTAATATATTTTTCTGACAATATGTATATTTTTAGGTTAGCTACATTATAACACATTATATAGTTAAATAAGACTTGAGAACATCCTTTAACGTCAGAAAGATCCTAATATTTATGTGTAAATTTAATAGTAAAATAATATTTATTAATCAACCAATATGGAGAGTATATTGCACCAGGGCACTCTAGTGGATAAAATTATATAGATGACCTGAATCCTGATTCTAAAAAGCTTGCAATTTAATTAAGAAAAATTAAATTGTGAAATGATTATGAGCAAAAGCATATAATGTGAGTTATAGGTAATGTGGAAAGGCTGAGCATGGTAGCTCACATGTGTAATCCCAGCACTTTTGGAGGCTAAGTCAGAAGGATTGTCTGAGCGCAAGAGTTTGAGACCAGACTGGACAATATGGCAACACCTGGTCTCTACCAAAATTTTTCAAATTAGTAAAGCAAGGTGGTGTATACCTGTAGTCTCAGCTACTCAGAAGGCTGAGATGGGAGGATCACTTGAGCCAAGAAGGTCAAGGCTGCAGTCAGCTGTGTTCACACCACTGCACTCCACTCTGGGTGACCCAGGGCAGGACCCTGTCTTAAATTAAATAAATAATTTTAAAAGTAAATAAAATAAATAAGGGAAAAGAAATCTATGACGATCAAGAAGTCAGAGAGTTGATTTATGGTTAGGAGATACTAGATTTGTCAAAGGAAATAATATCTAAGCTAGACCTGAGAGAATGTGTGGGAACTTAACAAGTGGAGATTAATGAAAAAAGGGAATATTATGAGCAAAAGAAAAGTGGCAAAAACATTGATTAAGCAACAAAATAACCATTGGTGGAAGAAACTTTCTATATAGAGTAGTGGTGAATTCTTGTAAATGATTGACCTGAGTGCTAATGGACATTGAATTGAATTTCAAAATCACGTGCCCTGATGTAATTCAGTAAGCAATGAGGAACAATTAAATGCTCCTGGAATTGAAGGTGATTTTCATTTTTTAAAAATACTGCCTAGTGACCTAGATACTGTTTTAAATTTAGAAATAGGTGATCATATATTACAGGGAATAATACAAATGGGTTCAAATCTCATCTTTCTTATTAGAGACTCAAGAGATATTGTCTTGAGCGGATAAATTAAGAAAAGAGAAATAACCATGGTATTTAGAATTATGGAGGTAACCACCAGAAGAACAACAACAACTAAAAATAGAACCAGTAAAGAAGTCACCTCATGGAAATGAGACTGGAGGTAGTAAGAGGTGGGAATAGACTTGTGTCACTTCATAAATTCTCATTGGGAGGACGATGATGATAATATGAATGACTCTCAAATACATGTCTTGAGCATAAACATCTCCACCGAGGTACAGTTACATATCCAATTTCTATATAAATATAAACTTGAATGTCTCTTAATATCATTCGAATATAAATTCCATGAGACTGGGGACTTTGGCTCACTAATTCACATGCAATAGTTGACCCATAATAGGTACCAAATAACCCTTTTACTACTAAACATTTATATCAAATTTAATGTCTTCATAAACAAACTGATTATTTTCCTCATATAAAATGGTTTTCTTTATTTTAAACTTTTGATCACCCTAATCACTCACAGTAACACACAGAAAGTGACCAATAATGTTAGTAGTAAATGTTTTAATAATTTAATAAAAGAGGAAAAGGAAGTGTTAGGTACTTTTCAACCAAAAGAATTATTTAAAATATTAACAGTTCCCTTTTTAAGATAATGCCCAATTATACATCAAATTTAATCCTTATTTCCCCCCTTTTTTTGTCTTGGAGATTATTGATTGGTCTTAATAGCTATAATTACTGATTTTGTGATGTAATAAACTAAATGAAGCATGAAGAGGAAAAGAAAATGTAATGTATTTAACAACTGATTTCTGACAGAATAATTCTGGTCACAGACTCAATGTTTTCCTCTGGGGAAAATAAATATAGTTTCACAGTTTTCCACACTTAGAATGGACAGACTTCCTAGTTCTAAGTGTGTATATGTTGTAAAGGCACATTATTATTATTTTATTTTACCTTTGCACTGGAGGAAATTATTATAACCACCTAGAACCTCTGAAACACAATAAGATGTTTATAAGAATTTTTAAGAGAAAGGGAAAGAGAGAGAGGGAGGGAGAAACTATCCTTTATTCCATAGCAATGTAAATTTGCCTGAGAATGAAGTCAACATGCAGAGAGGGAGAGATAAAAAATACAGAAAGACTGAATATAAATGATAATATTCTTTTTCTGGATCAAGCAAGAATTGAACCTCTGTGTTTTTGAGTTTCAAAAACCATTAAATTCTTGTTTTGTCTCAAGCTAATTGTTTGAATTGAGTTTTCTGCAACTCTCTTATGGAAATATTCTCACATTCATTTCTGTCTTAGTTGAGGGCTATTTATTATTTCCTATGTAGATATACATAAAAATGAATAAAACAGATCTTGACTTTGTGAAAAGGTCTAGCCTTAGAGGCAGGAATATACACAGATAATTAAAACCTGATGCAGCCATCCAGAGAAAGAAATGTGGACATTTAGGGCCCTCAGGTATTACAGGAAAGTCACCTGAACTCAGTCTTCATGGAAAGAAGGCAGTTACTGAGATGACAATGGGAACAAAGGATAACATTCCAGGCAAAAGGGACAGCAGGGACAAAAGCATGAAAGGCATAAATGGCACAGTGTGTGCAGCTGTGTGGTTTCATGTGTAAAGTATTTCCTCTGTGAGGTTTTCTGCAATCATTTGGTCTGGTTTCATGCCACTCCTCTTATCTACTACAGACATCTTCCACTCTGTAGAATAATTTTCGCTTCATGGGTCTACTTTCCTTTTTAGACATTAAGCTCTTTGAAGGCAGGAAAATATGGGCTACACATTAGAAATGGATGTATGGACACATACAATTGAATTCCACTGGTCTGAATGTTAAAATTAATTTATTTCCCATTTATATATCATGATTTTTGAAGTTTTTGAAGGATGACTGATTAGGTAGTCAATAAATCCAGCATTGAGAAGATTCTTTGAGCCTATGGTGTTAGACTCATTCAGTTACCAAAATACTAATATTCCTGAGAATTGTTTAAGTCTCTGAAATTATTATAAAATGCTTTATATAATTCTTTTTTATTTGATTTCTTTTAAAAATGTTTTAAGTCAACGGAATCTGATTACTTTGAGTAAAATTAAAGGCCAGAATGTTTTCAGTTCTCAACACTGATATAGCTACAACTTATTTAAAAACAATTTATATGCTTTTTATGTGGTTTCAGAGAAAAGTAGCATATTCAAGAATATCATTTTCACCTTGCTTTCCGATTCTTCCCTGAGAATTCACAGGGGAAGTCACAAATGTGAACTCCTCCAAACAGTGAAAATGTTAATATTATATAATATCCTACCAGCATCTTTTAAGAAAATAAAATAATGCATTGGTAATGTCTGCCATGTCTATGGCACATCTATAAGAATGGCTGAACTTTAGCAAAATATTGAAATGGGTGATAGCTTAAGAATCTTCTGATTCATCTTTTCAGATCCCTTCTATCTCTATTATAGCCTGTGTTCCTATGCTTCCAGGGCTCTCTGTCCTTATGTGGGAAGAACCAAGAATCTCCAGGTAGACCTAATTCTTTTCTTCCCTACCTACTAGAAATTATCTCTCCAACTAACAATTGTCATAAAACACTGTGATTGCTGGTGCCAGGGAAAACAACTAAAGCTACCAAATTTAATCAGGAAAAGAATGATGTACTGTAGTTCCATCTTATATGTGGTTTCACTTTCTGTAGTTTTTTATGGTCAGCTGTGGTTCAAAAATATTAAATGGAAAATCGGAAATAAACCACTTACAATATTTAAATGGCATGTGTGCCATTTTGAATAGCCTGATGAAATGCAACACCATTTAAGGTGGGATGCGAATCATTGCTTTGTCCAGTATAGACATGCCATGTAGGCTCCCTATACATTAGTCACTTTAGTAGCTGTCTTGGTTGTCAGATTGACTGTCATGATATCATTATTAGATCCCAAAGCACAAGAGTAGTGATGCTGGAAATTCAGATTGCCAAAGACAATCTATAAGGTGCATACTTAAAGTGAAAACATGATTGTTTATCATAAGTATGTGTGTATAGAAAAAAATAGTATATATAAGTTTTGGCACTACCTGTGGTTTCAGGCATCTGCTATGTCTCAGAACCTATCCCCAGCAGATAAGTGGGGACTACTGAATGTCAAAATGACAGCTAGCTAAATACACGGCACCTCTTAGATAAAACTCCTTTAGCCTACTTAAAATATAAAACCTCCTCAATAAGAGCCTGAAAGTATGATATTAGTTGTGAAGAGCTTCAACATAAGGGCAAACCAGTAAAATAATATGAAGGAAATATTTTTAAGCACATTTTTGAAATCACTTAAATCATATCAGTGACATAATTTATTCTGTTTCTACATGTAACTAGGCCTTTCTACAAGGTCAAAATTGAGAGTGGAAAACTGAATATGAAAAGTTTTAACTATAATTCATTTATCAAAGTAAAGACTACATTTGGGAGATAAATTTCAACTTATCTCTGTGTAACTGAGTTTTTGAAAATTAATATTAATGCTCTTAATATGTTGTTTTCTCACATCAATTAGTACTGAAAAAACTAACATAATAATTAATGACTTGGTCCCCAACAAAATGCGTACTGGTATAGAGGGATGCGAAACTACTTATGATCAAGTTTTAGTTGAGGAAAGAAACGGGGTCAGGAAACGTTGCTGCTCAGACCTGACTGTCTATACTCCTCAGTCCACACCTTGATTCTCATTAAATAAGAATAAAAATAAGACATGCATGTCGATGCCACATTATGTTCTTTTCTTAAGGTATGATTTGTTTCACCATCAATTTTTATTATCCTTGCTGAAATTCTAACAAGAATTCTGAAGGCAATGAAGGTTGAAAGCAGCTCGTCAACAATTCATAAAATCACCACTTTTAATTAGGAAGGCAGTTATTAAATCACTACTCCTTTAAAATCAAACAACTGAAATAATGCTATTGCCTCTTTGAAATTCCAGTTTTCTAATCACTTAAATCTTCTATCTGTTGGGTACTCTATTCATTCTCCAGATTTCAGTTTTCCAAAGTTTGATACACTGTTTTAACATTAAACTGATCAATGTAAAACGTAGTTGAAGTTTTGTCTTAAAATTTTTAATCAGAATGGCCTACTGAAATAATAGATTTCAGCATTATGTGTTCAAACCACTAAAATAATTCTGCTGAGCTGAATTATGTTCAAATTGTGTCTGCTATGATCTCTAGATTGTTTTCTGCCACATTTATGCCTAAGTAGTCATTCTGTCTTTTATGTATCATGTTTTTCCTTAGAGTAGTTTCTGCTCTATACATGACCTCAAGATTTTCATTATTACTAACTACTCTTCCAACTTGTCAAGGTTAATTTGAATTACAATCTTCTCCACTAAAGGGCTAGCCAACTCACACATTTATTCATTTAGGTCACTGATAAAATATATAAAACTGTACTTAAACTAGAATGTAACAAATACCCTTTACTACTTCTGAACAGCAGCTATTAAGAGTACAATGTTAATTAGGTGAAGGATGCCAAGGTTATAAGTCTAGTCTTACATCAACCCATTGGCTGTCCTGTGCTTCATAATCACAGATCATACTTTTGACCTTTGCTCACAATTTTAATGTTTAAAAAGTAAGTTGAATGTAAAAGAAAATTAAATATCATTTTGTTATTTTAAAAATATATCCTGTTATGAGAAGCTAATATACCTACCAGTATCAAGATACTGACTAAATATAAAGACAACCAAATGTAGGCAACCAAAGCAAGTCATTTAGGGGAATAATGGCCACTCCATCCTAAGGAAGAATCATGGAATGAAGTTAAAAGGAATAAATGATGCTGTAACATTCATTTTACTGGCCTTATGATTCCCATCATACATAGAAACTAATCTTTACTGCTTTGTTGAATTGTTATCTGTATTCCTTTAAGAAAATGATACAAAATTTTATGAACTAAGTGGTTTTGAAAACTATTTTAAGTGGCCTTTTTTTCTTCTTGCAATATTTCTGAATAAAATTGTATATTCATAGATTATGAATATAAAGTATAAATAGAAATTTTTATATAAGGATTGTTCATACATATTTTGAGTTGCTATTTTACTTGACATATAAGACTTCTTTGTAGAGGAATAGACTTGTCTTCCAGATGAACACATCTTGGATGTTCTAATTACTAAATGACAGCTACATTTTGTTCTCTTTTTGCTGGGTAGGGTCCTTCTCATCTCCCTGGCCTTTTAAAATTAGAGGTGTTCAGAACTTAGCCAATGGGTCTCTTCTTTTTTCTGTCTTCCATTGCATGAGTATACAATCTCATGGATTTATGTAATAACATAAATCTTTAGTTTAAATATTTTCCTTTAACTCTTCCCTAAACACAACTTCTGCTAATCATTATACCCCATTCCATCTAAAATGGTCTTTTTCTAATTCTGCAAATACCCAGGCATATTAATTTCTTAGGACGTTTGTATTTGTTTTTCTCTCAATCTGGTACTTTGCTACCCCAGATATGAATTACACTTATTTCTTCTCCTTCTTTGATACTCACTCAAATGTTATGTGAAGAGTGAGATCTTCTCTGCACACACAATTTAAAACACATCCCCATCACATCTTTCTATCTCTATTATCCGTCTTACTTTCCTTTTAACATTAATATCTAAAATATACATAGTTTTTTCTTAACTCTGTTGACTTCTCTCACTATAACAAACTGTAAATGCCGCTTCTGTTTTCTTTATTGTTATTGTTGCATTGATAATGTTTAGAATTGCTGGGGAAACATAACAGCATTTCAGTAAATATTATCTACAAAAGAAGTTTTAGGATTGTGTATTCACCCACGTAGAATACAAAGTGGTTAAAATGTATGCTCTTGAGTCCAACTGCCTGAGACTAAAAGTCCAATTTCACCACTTTCTAACTCTCTAACTGAATAAATCACTTCCTTATATGGCCTTGATTTCCTTATCTTTAAATGGAAATAATAATAGTCACTAGCTAGCTTAGTTTCCAAATGCTTCTGGAAAACAGTACCACATGCTGGGTAACCAAAAACAACAAACATTTATTCTTTCATAGTTCAGGAGGCCAAAAGTCTAAAATCAAGCTGTCAACAGGACTATACTTCGTTTCAAGGTTCTGAGTAAGAATCTGTTCCATACTTCTGGTTGCTGGCAACTTTTGGTGATCCTTGGCTTGTAGGTACATCTATCTAATATTTGCCTCCAAAGTCACATAGACTTTTCACCTGTGTCTCTCTGTGTCTGTAGTTTTCTTCTCAAGTTTTTTCTCTCTCTGTACATTTTTCTTTAGATTACAAATTCCATAAAGGTAGAGCATCTGCCTCTGTTGTTCACTACTGTGTGCTCAGGGTCTGACACACTTCCCAGTGCCCAACACACTTTCCAGTGCCCGATAGGTGCTATAATTTGTTTAATAAATTATGGGCTATGTTGTCAAAGGACAGAGGTTGATACATTCTATATTTTTAAATAAATATTGAGCAAAAACTTTGATTCTGATTTCTCTCTAAATTAGAAAAACATAAGCATGGAAACAGTGGTCCTTGTGTGAATATTATGTGGATATAGGACCAATTGATCAAACCTGAAAACCATTTAAGGTATTTTATAATCAATAATTCATTTAGTAACTGGTATAAAAACATTTCTCAAATATTGATTTTAAGAGAATTATAATCACAAATGCAACCTTCCCATTTGATCATATCTCCTCTACTAAGGGATTTATATTCCTTCACTTAAAAATTCCTCTATAGTAGGAATAATTACATCTCTAATCATTGAGCAGTACTGCACATTTGAATTGCTCAAATCTTTTAAAGTAATTTTCAAATAGAAAATGCGGAATATATCCTTGCAAAAGTATTATTTATTATATCATGCTGCGCCTTCTGTTATATCTAAAATAATACATATATGTAAAATACTTGCGGATCCAAGGCCTCTCAAATTAGTAGAGCATGACCTCTACATAAGAAGTTAATTGTTCATTCTAAGAATATGGCTTCGATAATTGATAACATCAGTATTATAAGTAATATATATTACATATGTATATACAATTGTGTCTACATATATTCTGCATCTACAAAATAATATATAAAAATACTCTAGAATAAATAGGAGCCAGTATATAAGAAGGAAAGAAATATATCTTTCATTATTTACAGATAACATTAAAAAAATAGAAAAAATAGAAAAATTGAACAAAATAAAGAACTGAAAAATAGATCTTTGCCTATATGAAAGCTGATATATAACAGAGTGGTAAAAACTCAGTGGAGAAAGAATAAACTCTTCAACAATTGTGTTAGAAAAACTGGGTTTTTATAAGAAAAAATACTCCCATACCATGCATTAAAATTGATTATATGTATAGAAAAAGTTAAATGTTAAAAGCAAAACTTTAAAATGTTGAAAACAAGATATAAGAATACAAACAATTAGAAATAGTTTTGATTAATTTAACTCTATTAAAACACATCTTTATTTTTTATTTTTATTTTTATTTTTAAAGAGAGAAAAGGAGAAGAAAAGAAAGAGCAAAAGAAAGGAAAAAAAGAATGAAAGAGAGAAAGAAAGAGGAAGAGAAAGAGGGAGAGAGAACAGGATTCTTGTTTTATTGCCCAGGCTAGAATGCAGTCTAAAAATGGGTATTAAAAACCTCTTTTATGCCAATAATTGTGCTTAACAATGGAGACAGGAAGGAATAGGGGATAAAAATAACAAATAAGCAGCCAACCAATATTTTATTTAAACCTGTGAAATGCTATGCAATTGCTGAGGAGTGATTTACTTCCAATTATGTGGTCACTTTTAAAATAGGTATAATGTGATAGTGAGAAAAATGTATGTTTTGTGGATTTGGGGAGGAGAGTTCTGTAAATATTTGTTAAGTCTAGTTGTTCCAGGTCTGAG
>PVKP010018443.1:0-44275 GCA_004027715.1 Plecturocebus donacophilus | reverse complement strand
CAGCCTCCCAAAGTGCTGGGATTAGAAGCGTGAGCCGCCACGCCCAGCCTCCTCTGCCTTTTTTGTTGTTTTGGAGACAGTCGCGCTCCGTCGCCCAGGCAAGAGTGCAATGGCATAATCTCAGCTCACTGCGACCTCCGCCTCCTGGGTTTGAGCGATTCTCCTGCCTCAGCCCCCTGAGTAGCTGGGATTACAGGTGCAAACCACCATGCTTTTTGTGTTTTTAGTAGAGACCCGGTTTACCATGTTGGCCAGGGTGATCTCGAGCCTCTGACCTCAAGTGATCCACCTGCCACGGCCTCCCAAAGTGCTGGGATTACAGGCGTGGGCCACCGCATCCGGCCAAGCGATGTCCCCCCCATTCACCACCCCACTGGTCAGAACCATCACGCTGCAGGGAGACCCAGGCTCCGGCAGGGGGGTGGTTCTGGTCAGTGGAGGTGGGGTGGTAACCGGCGCCAGGGGCCGCAGCTGTTGAGAAGCCACTGACCCTGCGCCTGCGCCTGGCCTGGTGGCCCTGTCCTGGGTCCATGGGCTCTCGGGGGCAGAGATCAGGCCCAATCCTCCTTGGGTCCCCTGTACCCTAGACCAGCCAACGGCGACCAAGACAAGGCCTTGGAGATCCTAGGCTGGGAGGGCCCAGGATGGACCTGCTGGGTTCCCTGTCCTGAGCCAGGCCAGGTGTGGCGCTGGCGGGGTCATGGCCTGCCCCAATGTCCAGCCCCGGGCCGGGGGCCGCCAATCCGGGCCTGGGCAGGTGCGGGTCACCCCACCCTCCGGCCGCAGCCTCAGCCTCCTCCTCCAGATGCCGGATGCTGGAGTGGGGATGGCCCCTCTCAACTCAGGCCCCCCCACGACCCTGTAGGGTTATTTATTTTGGCAGAGGGAGGAGGTGCAAGGAAAGAACAACCCAGCTAGAAGCCCAGGGGCTGCTGGGACCCCGCCCCCGTTGTCCAGATGAGGAAACTGAGGTCCCTGGAGAGCAGACCAGCTCCAGGCCATCCAGAGGAGCTTCCCTGGTGTCTCAGCGCGGGCAGGGGGTCTCTCCGCCGCCCCCGCCGCCGGGTCTTTGTCTCCCGGTCACCATGGCTGCGCCTCCGCGAGCACCGGGCCGTCGGCTGGGCTTCTCCCGGGGGAGCGAGGGCCAGGCACGGCGTGGGTGGGCGCGGGGGCAGGGGCCGCGGCCTGGGCGCCGTCGTCAGCGCGAAAGTCGCCCCCGGGGCCCTCGGGGCCCGATCCGGGCCCCCCGCAGGCTCTGCCGTCACCTCCAGGCCGGGGCGCGGGGTCCCCTCCCGGCAAATGGGCGCGCAGGAAAGCGAACCGGCCCCGGCGCTGCCCCGCTGTTCCCCACGGGGCGGGGGCAAGACCTGGAAGCCTGGCGGCTCCCCGGACCCCGAGTCTGCGGCTCCCACGGGCCCCACCGGCCAATAGTCCTGGGGGGTCCGAGCCTTTCCGCGGCGGCCCCGCCCGGGCACGTGGGTGCGAGTCCACGCGGCTGCGGAGGTCGCGGGACGCTGGGGCGCAGCAGGTGCCGGCTGCCCGGTGTTCTGAACACAACGTGGGGCCGGCGTTGAGCCGATGCATTCATCTCAGGCCCAGGAGCCAGTCCGCGGGACAAGACCCGGAGCAAGGTGGCCTCGCCCCAGCCGAGCGGCGGCCCCAGCGACCACCGGCCCCGGATTTCAGCAGAGCCCAGCCGGGATCTGAAGGTGTAGGAAGCCACCAGGAAGAGCGCTGAGCGCCGAGGGAACGTCCCGGACAAAGGCCCAGAGGCCCAAGGCTGCGGCTCTTCCCCAAGCTGAAAGGCTCCTCGCAGGAGTGAGGGGCGGGGAGAGAAGTCCCAGAGGGCGGGCTGGGGCCTGGAGGCGAGGCCTGCGCTTTGGCTATGACCTGTGCAGTCCCGTGGGGTCCTGAGCCTGGAAGAGACCACACCTGCTTTAATACGCTGCTGTTGCCATCTTGAAATTCTTAATACTTTTTGAACAAGAGTCCCTGTAGGTTCATTTTACAGTGAGCCCTGCAAATTTTGTCCTACGAGGAGCAGCAGAACCAAGGGGTTTGTTAGTGTTTATTTTTTTTAAACAGTGGTGGGCGGGGCCAAATAAATTAAAAAAATAATAAACAGTGATAAAAATATACATAACAAAATTTACCATTGTAATCTTTGTTCTGAGATGGAGTCTTGCTCTACAGCCCAGGCTGGAGGGCAGTGGCACGATCTCGGCTCACCGCAACCTCTGCCTCCCGGGTTCAAGTGATTCTCGTGACTCAGCCTCCCGAGTAGCTGGGGTTACAGGTGCATGCCACACACCCGGCTAATTATCGTATTTTTAGTAGAGAAAGGGTTTCACCATGTTGGCCAGGCTGGTCTCGAACTCCTGACCTCAGGTGATCTGCTCACCTCGGTCTCCCAAAGTGCTGGGATTACAGGTTTGAGCCACCGTGCCCGGCCAGCATTCCTTTTAAATAAATACATCACATTCAATCAAAAAAAAAATTAGCCGGGTATGCCTGAGGTGGGAAAATCACTTGAGCCCAAGAGGTTCAGGCTGTAGTTAGCTGTGATCTCTCCACTGCACTCCAGCCTGGGTGGCAGAGTGGAACGCTGGGTCAAAATTAAATAAACAAAGATAACACATTTGTTTATTCCTTTCCCAGTTGATGGATAACTGGGTTGCTTCTAGTTTGGGACAGTCGTGAGTGAAACAGCTAGCATTTTACAAACAGAAGGAAGACTAGAGCACGGTGCGTTGTTCGGGCGGCCTGTTCCTGGAGCCTGTTTTGGGTGAGCCTGTGGTGCTGGATGGAGCACGCGGAGCCTGTCCTGTGGCCACGTGGAGAAGCCAGCTCAGGAGGGCTTGCTCCCGGAGGCCTGCACGACCCTGGGTCCCTGGTCTGGGGTGGGTGGGAATTAGAATTCAGCAGGGCTTGCTCTGGACAAGGGTGGGAAAGGGGAGGTCACTCTGAGCTGAGAGAGGAAACCCCACCTGGCCCCAGACACCTGGGTCCGGGTGAGTGGGACCCCCGAGTGCTCTCTGGGTGGGTGTCTATGCTGCCCCTGCTCTCAGCCCCCTACACGCTCTCAGACCCCACCCTTCCTCTAGGGCCAGGGAAAGCCAGAGGGGGGCCCAGCCTCTGCTCCAGAGCCCTCAGCTGCCCCCACCACCCACCCGCTCTGTGTCAGAACTTCCTCCCCTCCTAAGCCCCATGCCGGGACGGAGGGAGGCAAGGGGCTCCAGGAGGGGACCCAGACATCTGCTAGGGCCTCGGACTGGGCACCCGCCTTGGCTCCGGGAATACACCGGTGCCAAAATCGGGCTCCCTGGCAGAACAGCAGTGGGACTTGGTCAGACTGTCCCAGCAGGAGGAGAGCGTGACTTGACGGGCCCATCTCAGGACTGCAGGGACCCCTGGGCGTGGGAGGTGGGGAGTGAGGCAGCGTTATTAGTTGACAACCGTGCCCCTCCAAGGTGGGGGCTGACATCCCCATTACTGGGTCAAGGAAACTGAGGCTGGGAGGCCAGGTGCCCGGGCCCAGAGAGGTAACGTAAGTTGCCCAAGGCCAGGGTAAGGGACATACAGCGAGTCAGAGGCCCCGTCCCCGGAAAGGGTCCTGATCCAGAGCCCAGGAGAGGGAGGGTTCCTGGATCCCACACAGGAAAGAACTGCAGGTGAGTCCACAGAGCAAAGGGAAAGCAAGTTCATTAGGAAAGTAAAGGGAAAAGGAGCGGCTGCTTCATAGACGGCAACACCAGCGCTGCCGGCGGCCCATTTTTATGTGCTTTTTTTTTTCTTTTTGAAACAGAGTCCGGCTCTTGTCACCCAGGCTAGAATGCAGTGATACTATCTCAGCTCACTGCAGCCTCTGCCTCCCAGGTTCAAGTGATTCTTGTCCCTCTGCCTCCCGAGTAGCTGGGATTACAGGCACACGTCATCACAACCAGCTAATTTTTGTATTTTTAGTAGAGACGGGGTTTCACCGTGTTGGCCAGGCTGCCCTCAATTTCCTGACCTTGTGATCTGCCCGCCTCAGCTTTTCAGAGTGCTGGGATGACAGGTGTGAGCCACGGCGCCTGGCCCCATGCCTTCCCTTTTTAGACCATATAGGGTAACTTTCTGACATTGCCATGGCATCCGTAAACTGTCATGGCCCGGGTGGGACTGTAGCAGTGAGGACGACCGGAGGTCACTCTCGTCACCATCTTGGTTTTGGTGGGTTTAGCCGGCTTCTTTACTGCAACGTGTTTTATCAGCAAGGTCTTTACCACCTGTATCTTCTGCTGACCTCTTATTTCATCCTGTGACTTAGAATGCCTTAACCGGAGGCCGGATGTGGTGGCTCACACCTGAAATCCCAGCACTGTGGGAGGCCAAGGTGGGTGGATAACGAGGTTAGGAGTTCAAGACCAGCCTGGCCAAGATGGTGAAATCCCATCTCTACTAAAAATAAAAAAGTTAGCACGGCACGGTGGCAGGTGCCTGTAGTCCCAGCTACTTGGGAGGCTGAGGCAGGAGAACCACTTGAACCTGGGAGGCAGAGATTTCAGTGAGCCGAGATTGCACCACTGCCCTCCAGCCTGGGCAACAGAGTGAGACTCTGCCAAAAAAAAAAAAAAAAGAATGCCTTAACCATTTGGGACTGCAGCCTAGTAGGTCATGCCTCTGACAGCCAGAATCACCCTCCAGCCACTGTGTTCCAGACAGGGACTCTCAGCCGTCCACCCAAACCCCACCACCAGGGCCTAGGCCCACGGTGGCATCCTGGCAGCCCCAGACATAGCCCTCTGCCCTTGGTGAGTGCCAGTAACCAAGGCGTCCGCAGAAATCCCTTTTTTCTTCTTTGTTTTTTGAGATGGGATCTCGTTATGTTGCCCAAGCTAGTCTTGAACGCCTGGGCTCAAGTGATCTCCCACCTCAGGCTTCCAAAGTGCTGAGATTACAGGTGTGAGCCACTGCACCCAGCCCAGAAATCCCTTTCTGACCCAAAGGCACCAGCATTCCTCTTCCTTACCCTCCTTTGCTCATAGCTGTCCACGAAGCTGCTGAGTTCTGGGACACCTGGCCTATGACAAGTGTCCTTAGACAGACCCAGCATCTCAGGGCAGGTTCCCAGGGCATCCCAGGGCGAAAGAAAGCCCAGTGGATGTGCTCAGGGGTTCCATCTGTTGCAGAATTAATAAAAGCAAAGTCCTGCACCAACCTGGGCACCCATCACTGGGAACCAGGTGCACACGGGGGCTCCCCCACAGGGGGCTGGAAAGGAGGAAGAGCTCTTTCTGGACGTCTTGACATGGAAGGAGCGCCTGGACAGACTGCTGAGTGAGTGGAGCAGGACGCACACTTGGGTGCTCATGAGAGAGACTTTCTGTGGAAGAGAGAGGAAGGGAGGGAGAAAGTGACAGACAGGCTGGGGCGTGATGGCTCACGCCTGTAATCCCAACACTTTGGGAGGCTGAAGCGAGTGGATCACCTGAGCTCAGGAGTTCAAAACCAGCCTGGCCAACAAGGCAAAACCCCATCTCTGCCAAGAATACAAAAAGTCAGCCAGGTGTGGTGGCGTACGCCTGTAGTCCCAGCTATTCGGGAGGCTGAGGCAGGAGAATCACCTGAGCCTGGGAGGCGGAGGCTGCAGTGAGCTGAGGTCACACCACTGCACTCCAGCCTGAGTGACTGAGTGAGACCCTGGTCTCAAAAAAAAAAAAAAAAAAAAAAAGGGCCGGGCACGGTGGCTCACACCTGTAATCGCAGCACTTTGGGAGGCTGAGGCGGGTGGGTCACCTGAGGTCAGGAGTTTGAGACCAGCCTGGTTTCACCAACATGGAGAAACCCTGTGTCTATAAAAATACAAGAAAATTAGCTGGGCGTGGCATAGGCACCAGTAATCCCACTACTCCAGAGGCTGAGGCAGAATGGCATGAACCTGGGAGGCAGAGGATGCCCGGAGCCGAGACTGTGCCACTGCACTCCAGCCCAGGTGAGGGAGTGAGACTTTCTTTTTTTTAATGTTTTACTTTTTTGTTTCTGGAACGCTTCACAAATTTGCGCGTCATCCTTGCGCAGGGGCCATGCTAATCTTCTCTGTATCGTTCCAATTTTAGTATATGTGCTGCCGAAGCAAGCACGGGAGTGAGACTTTCAAAAAAAAAAAAAAAAAAAAAAGGCCAGCTGCTGCTGCTGTGTGCATGCCTGCAGTCCCAGCTACTTGAGAGACTGAGGCGGAAGGGTCACTTGAGCCCAGGACTTGGTGGCTGCGGTGAGCTATGATCATGCCTGTGAATAACCACTGGACTCCAGCCTGGGCAACACAGTGAGACCCCTTCTCTTTTTTTTTTCTTGAGACAGAGTCTCTCTCCGGCGCCCCAGCTGTAGTGCAATGGCGTGATCTCGGCTTAGTACAACCTCCACTTCCCAGGTTCAAGCGATTCTCCTGCCTCCGACTCCTGAGTAGCCGGGACCACAGGCGCCCACCACCATGCCCGGCTAATTTTTGTACTTTTAATAGAGACGGAGTTTCACCATATTGGCCAGGCT
Source organism: Plecturocebus donacophilus (assembly GCA_004027715.1). Classification (NCBI taxonomy): domain Eukaryota; kingdom Metazoa; phylum Chordata; class Mammalia; order Primates; family Pitheciidae; genus Plecturocebus; species Plecturocebus donacophilus. Next base: position 37,744 of record PVKP010018443.1, on the reverse strand, counting down.
GGTCTTGAACTCCTGACCTTGTGATCCTCCCACCTTGGCCTCCCAAAGTGCTGGGATTGTAGGTGTGAGCCACTATGTCCAGCTGACCCCTTCTCTAAAAACAAAACAAAACCTGGTCAGAGCTTTCAGAGTCTCCCCAAGAAATGTCTACGGAGGGAGATGAGAGACTCCTAGGGTGGGGGGAAACCCACTCTGGGCCCTGGGCTCCTTCTCCACCCCACGGAGGGTCCAAACTCACCCCTGCCATTTTCTCAAGTCCTCTCAGCCCCAGGAGCGCCACCTTCCCCGGCCCAGGCGGTTACCATATTCTCCTGGTGCGGTTTCTGGTTACTGTAATCTCTCGTGTATGAGCCCCTGAGTGTTCACAGGGGCTACAGTTCCTCCCCCATCTCTGCTTCTAAATGGGAGCCTCCCCAGGGAAGGAGAAGCTTGTGTTGTTCAGGATGCCTGGGACTTCACTGCTCACTCTTCAAGGAGGCTTCTCCTCCCCTACCCCTTGCTCTATTAATTACTGTGCATTTTCATCCGAGTAACGCAATAGTGGAAAGTACAGGCACGTGATATGTGTAGAATTTTAGAAGGCAAATAGACATCAGGAAAAGCAGCAGCCCCCCCCCCCCCCACCTATCCCACTCTTAATCCTCCCCAGAGACAGCAACATTCAACTCTTTTGGCTTCTTTTTCTGGATTTTATCTCCGTGTTTATAAATAACATTCTTGTGCTGCTGTTACTTGATTTAACAACCCAGCCATTATCTACTGGCTTTCCCTTATGGGAGATGAGTTTCACATTCTTTACACTCCTCCGTGCTGCACGCCCCCCATACTCTCCCTGTGTCACCTCTCATTATCAATATATAGCAATTTTGGATCAAATTAATATTCAGTTTCATCATCATGATGATATAAACATTGTTTGCTACTGAGCCAACTAATGCACTGTGGTTATGTCTCCTTTCGGGTTTAACTTTTAGTTTTTCATTAAGTTAATAATTGCCTTTCTTTTCGGTTGCTTAGTGTACTTAGGCTCCTTCCAAAGTAACTCCTAGGCTGTAATCCTAACACTTTGGGAGGCTGAGGCTGGCAGACTGCCGGAACTCAGGAGTTCAAGAGCAGCCTGGGCACCACGGTGAAACCCCGCCTCTATTAAAAATACAAAAAAAAGCCGGGCGCAGTGGTTCATGCCTGTAATCCTAGCACTTTGGGAGGCTGAGGTGGGTGGATCACCTGAGGTCAGGAGTTCAAGGCCAGCCTGGCCGTCATGGTAAAACCCCATCTTTAAAAAAAATAAAAAGAAATACAAAAAAAAAATCAGCTGGGCGTGGTGGCATGTGCCTGTAGTCCCAGCTACCCAAGAGGCTGAGGCAGGAGAATCACCTGAACCTGGGAGGCGGAGGCTGCAGTGAGCTGAGATCGCACTACTGCACTCCAGCCTAGCTAGGTGACAAAGCTAGACTCTGTCTCCAAAAAAAAAAAATAGTAGCTCCCAGAGATCCCTGCCCTTGGTGTTTGCATCCTTTTGTCGTCCCCCCTTGAGTGTGGGAATGACCTGTGACGCGCTGGAAACAACAGGACAAAGATGATGGCATGTGTGTGATTACATCACATAAGACTGTCGTGCCTATTTCTCAAAAGACAAACAAATGACCAAGTGAAAAAAGAAAAAGAAAAAAAAAAGACTGTCGTGCCCACCTCGCTTGGGTCTCTTCCCCTCTCACTGGCTTAGAAGAATGAAGCTGCTGCCGGGCGCAGTGGCTCACACCTGTAACCCCAGCACTTTGGGAGACCGAGGTGGGTGGATCGCCTGAGGTCGGGAGTTTGAGACCAGCCTGACCAACATGGAGAAACCCCATCTCTACTAAAAATACAAAATTAGCTGGGTGTGATGGCACAAGCCTGTAATCCCAGCTACTTGAGAGGTTGAGGCAGGAGAATCGCTTGAACCTGGGAGGTAGAGGTGGCAGTGAGCTGAGATCACACCATTGCACTCCAGCCTGGGCAACAAGAGTGAAACTCCATCTCAAAAAAAAGAAAGAAGGAAGCTGTCATGCTGTTACACTGAGGGGCCCCCATGGCAAGGAACAGCCATGTGGAGCTAACAGCTTGCCTCTAGGGCGGTCTCTAAATCCAGTCGCTGGCAAAAAACTGAAGCCTTCAGTCCTACAGCAGCAAATAACTGAACTCCACCAGCAACTTCAGTGAGCTCAGAAGCAGATCCTTCCCAGCCAAATTCAACTGAAATCCCAGTGGGCACCTTGATTGCAGCTTTGTGAGACCCTAAGCAAATGACCCACCTCAATCACGCCCAGACTCCTGATGCTTAGAAACTGTAAGATAAATATGTGCTACTTATTTAGTTATCCTTCCTTCCTCTCTCCTTTTTTCTCTCTCCTTTTTCTTTCTTTCCTTCCTTTCTTCCTCCCTCTCTCTTTCTCTCTTTCTTTCCAGAGTCTCACTCTGTTGCCCAGGCTGGAGTGCAGTGGTGTGATCTCAGCTCACTGCAACCTCTGCCTCCCAGGCTCAAGCAATCCTCCCGCCTCGACCTCCAGAGCCAGCTGGGACAGGCACATACCACCATGCCTGGCTAGTTATTTTATTATTTTTTTAAATTTTGAGATGTAGTCTCACTCTGTCGCCCAAGCTGGAGTGCAATGGCGCAATCTCGGCTCACTGCAGCCTCCCCCTCCTGGGTTCAAATGATTCTCCTGCCTCAGCCTCCTGAGTAGCTGGGACTACAGGCACGTGCCACCACATCTAGCTAATTTTTAAATTTTTAGTAGAGACAGTGTTTCACCATGTTGGCCAGGCTGGTCTTGAACTCCTGACCTCAGGTGCTCTGCCTGCCTAGGCCTCCCAAAGTTCTGGCATTACAGGCATGAACCACTGTGCCTGGTCTGTTTCTGTATTTGTTTTTCAAAATGGAGTCCTGCTTTATTGCCCAGGCTGCAGTGGCATGATCTTGGCTCACTGCAACCTCTGCACCCCGGGTCCCAGCGATTCTCCTGCCTCAGCCTCCTGACTAGCTGGGATTACAGGTGCTCACCACCATGCCTGGCTAATTTCTGTATTTTTAGTAGGAATAGGGTTTCACCACGTTGCCCAGGCTGTTCTTGAACTCCCGGTCAAGTGATCTGCCTGCCTCGGTCTCCCAAAGTGCTGGGATCACAGGGGTGCGCCACCACGACCTACCCTGGCAATTTCTTTTTATTTCCTTTTTTTTTTTTTTTTGAGATGGAGTCTCCCTCTGCCCAGGCTGAGTGCAGCGGCGCCATCTCAGCTCATTGCAATCTCTGCTTCCCAGGTTCAAGTGATTCTCCTGCCTCAGGCGCACACCACTGCACCCGGCTAATTTTTTGTATTTTTAGTAGAGACGGGGTTTCACCATGTTAGCCAGGACAGTCTGGATCTCCTGACCTCGTGATCTGCCCGCTTTAGCCTCCCAAAGTGCTAGCATTACAGGCGTGAGCCACCGCGCCCGGCCAACCTGGCAATTTCTTAGACAGTAGTAGATAACTAATAACTTGGCTTTCTTTGTGCCCATCTCTAAGTCTTCTTAATGCTCCACAGTCTCTCAATCCTATTTCCTAGGCATCAGTCTGCCCTCACCCCGCCCCACAATTTCCCTTCGGAAACATACCTCCTGCAACAGTCCATGCTGGCTGCTCTCTGAGCCTGCAGCACGGCTACTATGACCTGGATGTTCCCTTTGTCATTCTCTTGGGTTGGATCCCTGTTTCTGGGAGCTCATGACTTTCTCTTGGTTTCTTCTCTCATTTTGCTAGAGAACATCCTCCAGTAGCTTCTCAAGAAAAGGTGCATGGGAGACTGATTTAATTCTTGCATGTCTGAAAAGGTGTTTGTCTAATCTCATGCTTGGTATCTTGGCTTGTTATAAAATTTCAACTTGCAAATCATTTCCCCAGCAATTTTAAGGCATTTCTCTATTGCCTTCTAGCTTCCAATGTTGCTGTTATCCACGACCCCCGGGCGCGGTGGCGCACGCCTGTCATCCCAGCTACTCCAGAGGCTGAGGTGGGAGGATCACTTGAGCCCAGGAGTTCTGGGCTGTAATGCGCTACCCCGATCGGGTGTCTACACTAAGTTTGGCATCAATATGGTGACCTCCTGGGAGTGGGTGACACCAGTTTGCCTAAGGAGGGGTGAACCGGCCCAGGTCGGAAACGGAGCAGGTCAAAACTCCCGTGTTGATCAGTGGGATCGTGCCTGTGAATAGCCACTGCACTCCAGTCTGGGCAACATAGCAAGACTCTGTCTCTAAAAAAAAAAAAAAAAAAAAAAAAAATAGTCCACAGCCAACCAGGCGGCTTTGATCTGTATTCCTGGCACTTGGGGAGGATGAGGCAGGCAGAGCTCTTGAGCCCAGGGGTTCAATACCAGCCTGGACAATATGAGGAAATCCCTTCTCTGCAAAAAATACAAAAATTAGCTGGGCATGGAGGAGTGGGCCTGTAGTCCCAGCTGCTTTGGAGCCTGAGGTCACTGACCTTGAGGTCCAGGCTGCACTGAACTGTGATTGTGCCATTGCACTCCAGGCTGGGTGAGAGAGCAACACCTTGTCTCAAAAAAAAAGAAGAAACTCACAGTCTTTCTGCCCCCAATCTGTTTTGTTGTTGTTTGAGACAGGGTCTCACTCTCTCGCCAGGCTGGAGTACAGTGGCCTGATCTCGGCTCACCACAACCTCCGCCTCCCAGGCTCAAGTGATTCTCCTGCCTCAGCCTCCCCAGTAGCTGGGACTACAGGCACGCGTCACCACGCCTGGCTAATGTTTGTATTTTGAGTAGCAACAGGGTTTCACCCTGTTGGCCAGGCTGGTCTTGAACTCCTGACCTCAAATGAGCCACCTGCCTCAGCCTCCCAAAGTGCTGGGATTACAGGTGTGAGCCGTTGTGCCTGGTCTCTTTTTTTTCTTTTTTTCTTCTTTTCTTGAGACGAGTGAGGGCTCACTGTTTTGTCCAGGCTGGTCTGGAACTCCCAGGCTCAAGTGATCCTCCTGCCTCGGGCTCCCCATGTGCTGGGATTACAGGCATGAGCCTCCATGTGGGGCCCCTTCACCCTTCCCATGGTCTAGGAGTCCGAGTGCTCTGGGTCTCCTGCGCGGGCCTCAGAGGGCTGCAGCCGGGATGCTGCCCCTGCACATTGTCTGGGGGCTCTGCTGGGGAAGAATCTTGCTTCCCAGCTCCTGGGCTGTGGGCAGGCCTCACACCCTCGTGGCTGTGTGGCGGGAGCCCTGGCTCTGCAGGCTGGTGGCGTCCAGCTGCCCACAGTTCCTCACCACGGAGGCTTCCTCAACTTGCTGCTTCCGTCCTCCAGCCCTTCAGGAAGTTCTCAGTCCCGTCCGCTTCCTTACACAGAAGGTAAGTGTGGGAGGGACACTATCACCACTGCCATATTCCATTGCTTAGGAACAACTCCCAGGTCCTGCCTACACTCAAGGGCAGATGAGGGTGTGAACTCCAGAAGGCAGGAAACCCTTGGGGTCCCCTGGGGCTTCCCACCTTAGCGGCCGGAACCATCCCAGGAGCAGACGCCCCCTGCCTGCCACAGGTGCAGCGCCCACATCTGCCCTGCCTGGCTTCTGAGGTGCTTCTTCTCTGCTGAGTCTCACCAGTTCTGTTTTCCAAAAACCTGCTGGATGGACCTCTCATGCCTGGCCATCTCCCCTCTCATGCCTGTTTATTCTTCGCCATCATTTTGCTGGAAGCATCATGAAGCTTCCAGAGGACGCAGAAGTAAGCGTGAGGTTTATTTCTGTATTTGAGACAGAGTCCCGCTGTGTCACCCAGGCTGGAGTGCAGTGACGCGATCTCAGCTCACTGCAACCTCCACACCCCCGCTTCAACCAATTCTCCTGCCTCGGTCTCCCAAGTAGCTGAGATTACAAGCATCTACCATCACGCCTGGCTAAGTTTTGTATTTTAGTAGAGGTGGGGTTTCTCCATGTTGGCCAGGCTGGTCTGGAACTCCTGACCTCAGGTGATCCACCTGCCTCGGCCTCCCTAATTGCTGGGATTACAGGTGTGAGCCACCGCACCTGGACAGCATAAGGTTTAGATTCGGAGTTTAACCAGACTCCCCCACCGTCCACGGGTGAAGCCTGTCCATCGGACAGGTCCTAGTTTTGCTAGGGTCTTCCCTGCCCCGTTGCCTCCCGCCCCCCACCATGCACCCCTCCACCTCCACACTGAGGCCCCCGACTGCTTCCTGCCTGCACCTCGGCCGCTGAGATGCATGACAGGCAGACAGGTCGGGATGCCTTACACTGACTCCCGTGGGGCGTGCTGGGCCCACCGCTGCCCCTCTCCAGACCTCCTCCTCCACTGGCTCCTCCCCAGCCTGGGCCGCCTCGCCTGGGCCGCCTTCCCTAAGCCGCACGGGCAGAGCTGGGGCTCCTCCTCCCGTCCGGTTCCTCCCAGCCGGGATCTCCTGTCCTCCATAGCGACTGCAAAGCGGCCTCCCCACCTCGCTCCTCCTCCTCACCACCACACCGGGGTCGGGAGGCCCGTCTGGGAGTTGCAGGATGAAGCAACGATTTTCCTCCTGGCTCGCAGAGCCCAGGGAAGGGACAGAGGCCAGAGGGACCTAGTAAAATACGCATAGCCACTCTGCACCCAGCTGCGCCTCCTCGGGCGCTGGGCTGAGATCCAGCGGCTGCACGTGGCCCGCAGGCCTCCTTCTGCTCCCCGCCCCCGCCCCGCTGTTCTCTCACTCCCGGAGCCCAGGAATCCTCTCCGGGCCGACCGCTGCGGGACCTTCTTCCCCCGGCCCTGGCCCCCTTTGGTCCGGTCTCCCCGCGCGCGTCTCCTCCCGGGAATGTCTGGATACTCCCCTCCCCGACAGTTCTGTGGCACATGCCACCCTGGGCACTAGCTCAGGTGTGGTTCTAGGCTGTGAGCGCCGGGCAGGCAGTGGGGCTGTGTCACCCCCGCCAGGCCCCAGGCTGGCTCAGAGCCCTGGAAGAGTCAGGCTTCTGGTCCCCGGTTAAAGCGCTGCCCCGACCCTCGGTGCCGTCTGTAAGACGCGTCAAGGATTCCCTTCCCCACAAGGCCGGGGCTTGAATCCCCGGCGCCTATGGAGGCCGAGGTGGGAGGATGGCTTGAGGCCAGGAGTTCAAGGCCCAGAGTGAGTGTGGGCGGCGGCCCGGCTGCGGGGGCGGGGTGGGGTTGGGCGAGTGTGCAAGGCGAGGCCAGGTTTGGAAAGCAATCGGATTACTCCTCCCCACGAGCGCTGGAGGACAGGGTTCAAAGTCCCCACTTAATACCCTGGGGGAGGAGAGGGGCGCCCGCGCGGGATGGGGAGCCGTCCGCACACGACCCCCCTGACCCCGCCCGGGAGCCTTGAAGGGGCGCGGGTGGAACTGAGGCGGTCGGGTCCGGGGTCCCATCCCGGCGACACCCCGCCCCGAGGCCTCGGGCAGCGCCTTCCTCCTGAGCCCGCAGGGAGTGCAATCGCTGGGCCGAGGCCGCGGGGCCGCCTCCGGGTGTTTCTGCGCCACCCCGAGCTCCGTCCTCTGCGACCCCGCCCGCCGGCAGCTCGCCGACACGCCGGGCCGTCGCCCCGTTTCACAGACTGGGAGGCGGGGCGGGTCCTCCAGCTCGACCCGGCAGGCGCCCCCCACCCGGCCCCGACCCCCAGCCGCCTGCGCAGATGTTCTCCCGTGGGCCCTTCCAGGCAGCGTTTCAGGGGCCTTAGCTGGTTTTTGGGGGCGGGAATGGGCCGCCCAAGGCACCGTCACCTCCTGGCAGGGCTTAGGGAGCCACGGGCCAGGATGGGGAGCCCAGGGCTGGGCGGATGCGGTGGGCCAGACTCCCCACGGCCGCGCCCTCTTCCCTCCACCCAGTCCCGGGCAAGTGGGGAACTTCGCCTCCTGTTACAGCCGGAGAAACTGAGGCTCGAGAGGTTGGGTCACTTTCTCAGGCTCAGCCATCAGGCTTTCAGCAGAGCCCTGAAGGATGGGAAAGAGCTGGACGTCTGGGGAAGGGAGAGGGGCAGGTCAGGCGGGAGAATGACTCGGACAAAGGCTGGAGAGGCGGCCAGCTAGGCTGGACCAGGTGTGGGGGCAGCGACTTACCTGTACAGGTGGGGCAGTGCCTCTCAGAGAGGCAAGGCGTGGAGGGGGTCTGTCCCCGGAGCTGGCTCGCAGCTCCTCGCCCCTGTACAGCGCAGCCAGCACAGCCTCCGAGCCCGGAGCCTGGCTTCGTCGTGGCACCTCCATCACAGGCACTGTGATGCCCGATGGCTCTACCCAGCAGGTGGTCAGGTTGAGGAATTTTACACAAGGTGACGGCCGTGGCATGTTTCGGGAAGGGAGTCAGCCCTGGAGATCCCAAACCCACGTGTGTCTCAGTCACACTGTGTGTGTGTGTGTGAGACAGAGACACCTGATCACCTCAAGGGGCATCCCAGCCCACACCCCGCACTGCACACAAACATATTCCCAGCTCAAGGCAAGCGACTTTGCCCAACAAGCTCATCCCAGAGGCAGGTGTCCGCTTAGACACCGTGTGGTGACGCACCCGCCCTCTCGTTGTGAGCCGCCTTTGTTCTGGATTCAGACACGGCAAGCCCGGGAACCAAGCTGCAGGGTCTGCCAGCCCCAGCCCGGAGCCTCCAGCCCCTTCTGGAGCTCCTCATGCTTTCGGCAGCCCCTGCAAGCACCCCCAAGCCCTTCTTGCCCTGTTGGGCGGCCTGCGTGGAGTGGGGTGGGAAGCGGTTGGGAGGGAGGAGCTGAGGAGCCCTGGTCCCCCCAAGCCTCCTGCTGGGACCCCTGCCAGCTGTTCCCCACCCCCGGCCTTGGCTTCAGGCCTGGCAACCCCCGATTCCTCCCCTTCACATGCTCATGGCTGCAGAGAAAGCCGGGGGAGGCCCCACTCAAGCACAGCCTCCAAAGTACACCTGGAGACTCAGGACCTGGGGCACCCTCAATCCCTCTGGGCCTCAGTTTCCCCCAGGAAGACAGGCCCAGAATAGAGAGGGATCTTTTCGGATGGGGCAGGAGGAGGCGTGTGTGTGCTTCCCGTGAGGCCTGGCGGGCTGTGGGTGATCCTGGCAGGCATCCAGCAGTCCCAGGCTCTGGGGGAGGAGGCCAGGTGGGGGTGGGAGGCTGGGAGCCCCAGGGAAGGAGCTGCACCACCCACGCCTCCCTAGGAGCGGCCTCCATACACCCCGCCCAGAAAGGCTGGACCCGCAGGGCAGTGGCCTCCGAGGAGCAGCTGGGCTCCCTGCTGGAGTGGGGGAGGTTGTCTTGGGTGGTAGAAGAGGTTTCTTGACCGCCTGCTGGCTGCCTGGGCACTGCTGGACTCCAGCACTTTGGGTCCATTGAACTTTGGGGGCCCACCCCACTGCTTTCACCTGTGTCCTGGGTTGTAGGAGGGGCTTCAGACCCCAGACCCTACACCCAAGACCTCAAAACCCAGATCTTGGAATCCCAGACTCCAGAACCCCCAACAGGAACCTGGTCCAAAAACGTTCCCCGGAGCTGCTCAGGGCCACGTGGGGCCTTTCCGTCCTTCTGTGACAAAGACGCTGGTCACTCGCTCTCCAGGGATGGGGCGTGGAGCGCTTGCCCTCGGAATCAGAAAGACCTTCTCCAGAAATTCCAGGTCTCCACCCCGGGCCCGCCAAAGCACAGCGCATCCCACCCTCTGTGGCTGAACTTCGTCCTGGTGGCTCTTCTCAGTGCCGAGAGGACCCCAGGAGGGAGCCGCACCCACCAGTGGATGAGGACACAGGAGCCCCCAAGAGCTCACCCCAGCTGGCCTTCCGGAGCAGAAACCTGCCGCCCCTGCCCGGGTCTGCTCTGGGCGGGGCCTGGTGACAGTTTCTGTGTCCTCTGTGGCATCTCTCTCAGGCTCTCACCCTCACCCCACCTCAGGGTCTCTGTACACCCCTGCTTGGACAGCTGGGGGCACACAGAGCGTGACCCCAGCCCACCAGGGCCAGGGTGGGGGCTGCAGCCCGAATGTCTTTGGCCCGAGTCCTCGAGGCTGGGAGGAGCCACCCTGACCCGGCCATCAGGTGGTGTCTTAATTGCATCCAATTAGGATCCAATAGGCCTCAGTGGGCCCCACAAAGCAGCTGGGGCCAGGCTTGGAGGAGGGGCTCTGAGCCCTGGGTGGACTGGGCCAGCTGGTGCCCAGTAGGACAGCTATGCAGGACTGTGGGGGCAGGCACGGCCTGGCGTTTCACATGACCCAGTCTCATCCCAGGGCCTCAGTCTTCTGCCTGTGGAATGGGAACACCCCCTCCAGGGCTATGGTGAGGACCTGATGACACTGGCACAGTGCCCTGGGCCCAGCTGGTCCTGGGCATGGTGGGGAGGGAGCTGGGGCTGAGTGTGGCAGTCGTCTCCCTCCTGCCTTCCTGGCATGGCGTCGAGTTGGGAAAGATTGCAAGGGGGTGAGCTCTCCTGAGCAGGTGGCCCAGGCAGCTGGGGAGGGACAGCACAGGGTGTCGCTGCTGGAGTCCTGCCCCCCACCCTGTATTAGCCTGACAGCGCTGGGGATGTGGCACCAACACCTTCCGGCGGAAGTGTCTGTGTCGGGAGGTGAAGGCTGGCTATTCAAATGTCTGAACCGGCTCTGAAGGCCAGGCCCACCGTGGGGGGTTTGGGTCCCAGCCAGCTGCCCCCTGTGGGAAGGATGGCAGCAGTGTGGGCCAGTGGAGCGGGGTGGCTGGCTCCAATTGCAGATTCTGCCTCAGTTTCTCCATGGGTGTCTCAGGGGCTGCCCACCCTTCCCGACCCCCGTAGCTCATTCCTGCAGGTGGCCCTCCCTCCGGCCCCAGCGGGCCCCTTCCCTGGGGCTGAGTCACCCCCTGGCTTGCCCCTGCCAGTGGGGCTCCTGCCCCCACAGGAGCATCCTTCACATATTTTTTTTCCGTGTCATCGCAGCTCCTTGGATTTACAACGGCCAGAGCAGCAGGCCTGGGCCACCCATTCACCCGCCACTCCTGCCTCTGAAGCTGGTGTGCCCTAGGGCAGGGCAGGGATGTGGCACAGAGGGCTACCCAGCAAGTGCCTGAGGACAGAGGGAAAATCTGAATGCACAGAAACAAACACATCAACAGGTGCTACTCACAGCTCATAAGAATCCCATGGTATCCCCATTTACAGAAGAAGTGGGCCCAGAGAGGTTAAGCAACTTCCATGGAGTCACACAGCCTGGAAGTGGCAGAGCTGGGATTGGAAGTCAGGTGAGTGAGCCATCAGCACCAGGCCCTCTCCCTGAAAAATGTTACCTCTTGGAGGCTGGACAAGGCCTGGGGGGAGACACTGTGGCCCTCGCAGCAGGTCTGGCAGACAGACACACACAGACTTCAGGTCTTGCCCTGGGAGGAGAAGGAGCTGGCCCTGCTTCCTCTCCTGCCTGAGGAAGGGAGTGCACGCACCAGAAAGCCACCAAGAAGGGCTCAGATCCGAGCAGGTTTGCCCCTGGCCTGGGCCCCTGTAGTCTTAGGTCTGAGGACCTGGCTGGGGACAGGGTTGGGCTGGGCTGCTAGTCCCAGGGCCTTGCAGCCCCAAGGGAAGGGCTGTGTTGGGCGTCCCTGATGTTGGTGTCCCACAAGCGTCTTGCTGCTCAATTACCCTCAGAGCACCTGGGTGGACTTGCCAGAAGCTTGTTAGAAATGGAGGGTCTGGGCTGGGCTCTATGGCTCACACCTGTAATCCCAGCACTTTGGGAGGGATTACAGGCACCTGCCACCATGCTCACCTAATTTTTGTATTTTTAGTCGAGAAGGGGGTCTCACTATGTTGGCCAGGCTGGTCAGGAACTCCTGACCTCAAGTGATCCACCCACCTCGGCTTCCCAAAGTGCTGGGATTACAGAAGTGCACCACTACACCTAGCCAATTATGGTTTTTTAAAAAAATTAATAAATATACATCGATTTTTTGTAGATGTTGAGTATCGCCCTGTTGCCCAGGCTAGTCTTGAACTCCTGTGCTCAAGGGATCCTCCCACCTCGGCCTCTCAAATTGTCAGAGCAACTCCCATCTTGAGTAGGGGCTGGGTAAAACGAGGCTGAAACCAACTGGGCTGCAGTCCTAGGAGGTTAAGACATTCCAAGTCACAGGATGAGGTAAGAGGTCAGCACAAGACACAGGTCACGAAGACCTTGCGGATAAAACAGGTTACAGTAAAGAAGCCGGCTAAACCCACCAAAACCAAGATGGCAACCAGAGTGACCTCAGGTTGTCCTCACTCCTACACTCCCTCCAGTGCCATGACGGTTTACAAATGCCATGGCAACAGCAGGAAGTTGCCCTATATGGTCTAAAATGGGGAGGCATGAAAAGTTTACCCCTTATTTAGCATATCATTAAGAAATAACCATAAAAATGGGCGACCTTGGCCAGGCCCGGTGGCTGACGCCTGTAATCCTACCATTTTGGGAGGCCCAGGAGGGCGGTTCACCTGAGGTCAGGAGTCCAAGAGCAGCCAGGTCAACAGGGTGAAACCCCGTCTGCAGTAAAAATACAAAAATGAGCTGGGCGTGGTGGTGCATGTCTATAATCCCAGCTACTAGGGAGGCTGAGGCAGGAGAATCACTTGAACCCGAGAGGCAGAGGCTGCAGTGAGAGACCGCGCCACTGCACTCCAGCCTGGGCGACCACAAAAGAAAAACAAAAAACTAAAAACAATCAAAGGGCAGCCAGCTGCCCTGGGGCCTGCTCTGCCCACGGAGCAGCCATTCTTTGTTCCTTTACCTTCCCAATAAACTCGCTTTCACCTGATGGACTTGCCTTGAATTCTTTCTTGGGTGTGATCCAAGAACCCTCTCTTGGGGTCTGGATTGGGATCCCTTTCCTGTAACAAAAGCGCTGGGATGACCGGCCTGAGGCACCGCGTTCAGAACAGGCAACTTAAACCCAAGCAGCTTCCGTTCTAGTCTTCAGCCTCCGTGGGCTCCCTGCTCCAGAGTCTCAAAATGTCAAGGCTGGGAAGGTCCTTGGAGATGATCCTCCTGCATCCTCATTTCAAAGACCAGCAGAAGCTCAGAGAGGTAAAGGGATTTGCACAAGGGCACACAGCTTGTCAGTAATTACAGCAGAGACTGCTCAGGGTCCTCCAGTTCCCTTCCCCTCCTCCACCTCCCCCAGAGATCCAAGGGATTAGAAACTCTGATATTTTATCGGGGCATCTGCTGCCTGGTATTAAGACATTTCCCAGCCTCCCTCACGTAGGTGTGGCCATGTGACTAATTTTTGGCCTTAATGAAGAAGTGTGTTTGATTGCATAAAGAGTTCTTAAAGGGAAAGGCACACTCTACTCCCTTGTTTCCAGGAACGCAGATAAAATGGCAGGAGTTTCAGCAACCATTTGGAACACAAAGCAATCTCTCGGAAATGAAAACTATTCATGTGGCTGGGGACAGTGACTCATGCCTGTAATCCCAGCACTTTGGGAGGCCCAGGCAGGCAGACTACCTGAGGTCAAGAGTTCAAGTCCAGCCTGGCCGACATGGTGAGACCCTGTCTTTACTAAAAATACAAAAATTAGACCCGGCTCGATGGTTCACACCTGTAGTCCCAGCACTTTGGGAGGTAAATAAATAAAAATAAGATGGGTGTGTTGGTGCGTGCCTGTAATCCCAGCTACTCAGGAGGCTGAGGCAGGAGAATCGCTTGAACCTGGGAGGCGGAGATTGCAGTGAACCGAGATCGTGCCATTGCACTCCAGCCTGGGCAATAAGAGTAAAACTCCATCTCAAAAAATAAAAATAAAAATAAAAATAAAAGTAAAAATACAAAAACTAGGTGGTGGGTGCTTGTAATCCCAGCTAGCTGGAGGCCAAGGCAGGACAATCACTTGAACCTGGGAGGCGGAGGTTGCAGTGAGCCGAGATTGCACCACTGCATTCCGGCCTGGGTGGCAGAGCAAAAAACAACAAAAAAAGAAAGAAGAAAGAAAAAGAGAAAGAAAGAGAGAGAGAGAGAATGATGTACGGCAGAATGAAGAATTAAAGGAGCCCACGTTCCTGACACTGGGACACTGCTCACTCTGTTGCCCAGGCTGGAGTGCAATAGCATGATCTTGGCTCACTGCAACCTCCATCTCTGGGGTTCTAGCGATTCTCCCGCCTCAGCCTCCCAAGTAGCTGGGATTACAAGCGCCTATCACCACACCCGACTAATTTTTGTATTTTTAGTAGAGATGGGGTTTCATCATGTTGGCCAGGTTAGTCTCGAACTCCTGATCTCAGGTGATCACCTGCCTTGGCCTCCCAAAGTGCTGGGATTACAGGCCTGAGCCACTTTGCCCAGCCGACATCTTGACAAAGAGAGAAAAATAAACTTTCCATTGTGTCTGAGCTGTTGTTTTCTCATGTTTTCTGCTGGCTCCACTTGACTCTGAGTCCAATACTTTTTTTTGAGACAGAGTCTTGCTCTGTCTCCCAGGTTGAAGTGCAGTGGTGTGATCTTGGCTCACTGCAACCTCTGCCTCCCAGGTTCAAGTGATTCTCCTGCCTCAGGCTCCTGAGTAGCTGGGATGATTTTTTTGTATTTTTAGTAGAGACAGGGTTTCACTGTGTTAGCCAGGCTGGTCTCGAACTCCTGACTTCGTGATACGCCTGCCTCAGCCTCCCAACATGCTGGGATTAAAAGCATGAGCCACCGTGCTTGGCCTAATGTTTGTATTTTTAGTAGAGATGGGTTTTCGCCATCTTGCCCAGGCTGGTCTTGAACTCCTCACCTTGTGATCCGCCCACCTTGGAGCCCAGCACTTTTCTTGCTCTTGCAGAGTTTCTTCTCTGAGGAAGTACAGTGGGGAACACAGAGGTCTTGGTTCAGAGCAGGCCCTGGGGTTTATGATTTGACATTTTATGAAGGGTACAGGGACCCCAAATGATCTCTCTTTATTTTTATTATATATTTTTTGAGACAGGGTCTTGCTCCATTGTCCAGGCTCAAGTGCACTAGTGTGATCACAGCTCATTGCAGACTTCACCTCCCAAACTCAAGTGATCCTCCCACCTCGGCCTCCTGAGTAGCTGGGGCTCTGCCATTGCACCTGGCCCAGAATAATTTTTAGTAGTCAACCTCTTTTTCTTTCTTTTTGTGTTTTTGAGATAGGGTCTTACTCTGTCACCCAGGCTGCAGTGCAGTGGTGTGATCTCCATTCACTGCAGCCTCGATCTCCAGGGCTCAAGTGATCCTTCCACCTCAGCCTCCCGAGTAGCTGGGACTGTAGGTGCACACCACCATACTCAGCTATTTTTTTTTTTTTTGAGACAGTTTCACCATGTTGCCCAGACTGGTCTTGAACTCCTGGGTTCAAGCGATCCTCCTGCCTTGGCCTCTCAAAGTGGTAGGATTACAGGCTTCAGCCACTGCACCCCGTGCTAAACCCCTTCTCACAGGAAGTCTTACTCAGAAGCTCAACAGCAGCAGCAAAGTCACTTCCTGAACTGAGAAATTCCAGTTGAAGTGAGTGGGGCAGAAGCTCTACCCATGTGGCCTCTCCTCCTAGGTCCCCAGTTCCCTAAACCTCTCCCAGGGCTAAATTCTCTCTCTTTTTGAGATGGAGTCTTGCTCTGTCTCCCAGACTGGGGTGTAATGGCACGATCTCGGCTCACTGCATCTTCCATCTCCCAGGGTCAAGTGATTCTCCTGCCTCAGCCTCCCAAGCAGCTGTGTGCTGCCTGGGCTTACAGGTGTGCGCCACCACGTCCAGCTAATTTTTGTATTTTTAGTAGAGATGAGGTTTCTCCATGTTGTTCAGGCTGGTCTCGAACTCCCGGCCTCAAGTGATCTACCCACCTCAGCCTCTCAAAGTGCTGGGATTCGAGGAGTGAGCCATCGTGTCCAGCCAGCATCTCGAAGCAGCTTCTTGCCCTAGGCTGGCAGGACCCAGTCTCTGGTGTCAGACAGAGAGTGATGGGAAGGCTACAGCGACTCAGGCTTGGAGCCGCCAACAGCCATTACCCCTGGGCCTGGGGCCAGGCAGGGCTGCTCTGTCACCCTTGGGTGTCCTTAGCTCCCGGGACTCAGGGCATAAGCAGCGTCTTTCCCATCCCACAGGGCAGGCGTGGGAAGCAGCAGGTCCCACCTTTCCCCAGGACACTGCCTGGCAATGCCTGGGCAACTGGAGTGGGGTCAAGCCCAGGGGAGCAGGAGGGCCCAGAGCCACAGCCCCCTGCCAGATCTCCCACGCTCCTCCTTCATCAATAAAGCCAATGAAGGCAGCACACTCAGAGGGCACCTCTCCACCCTCCCCCCTGTGCCGTAAGCAGCCATGCCATGCCCAGCCCCGCCCCGCCCCTTGCTCCCCACTGCTCTGTGACTCAGAGTTGAGCCACTCTGAAATCACTCTAGGGTGAGGGGCTGGCATGCGTGTGGCCAACCTGGTGGACCAGGAGGTGCCCACGAGCTACACCCTCGATGCTGAGGCACATCCTTCTGTTCAGCGAGTCATTGGAAAGCATGTCACAGGGGATGGGGCTTTCTCCACTGGTGGCAGGTGGAACACAAGCTTACCGACTTTTCCTCCAGTTTCCTTAATTGTGGAGGTGGACTGACCAGGATAATGGAGCCCTGCTGCTAGCACAAAAGGACTTTGGTTCATCAAAAATCCACGTGAGGCCCGGGGCAGTGACTCATGCCTGTAATCCCAGCACTTTGGGAGGCAGAGGTGGGTAGATCACTTGAGGTCAAGAGTTCAAGACCAGCCTGGCCAACATGGTAAAACCCTGTCTCTATTAAAAATACAAACATTATCTGGGTGTGGTGATATGTGCCTATAATCCTGGCTACTCAGGAGGCTGAGGCAGGAGAATTGCTTGAACCCAGGAGGTGGAGGTTGCAGCGAGCCGAGGTCATGCCATTGCTCCCCAGCCTGGGCAACAAGAGTGAAACTCCATCTTAAACAAAACAACCCACGTGAGTGTTATGCTCTACCTCTGCAGTATGGGAATGCTTGTGGACACAAAAGTTAGGTTTTACACGTTTGCTCAATTCTGCACCTCCCACTCCAAATGGCCACGGAAGCTTGGTGCTCCGGAAGCTGTTCTGTGTCCTGTGGCTTCTCCTCACTCAGCCTGCACGCTCCAGGCTTTCCTTCTTCTAACTGAGAAACAAAGCTTTAGGGAGAACATGGATTTTGCCATTGGAATGGCTGGCTTCTGGTTGTGGCTCTTGCCACTTAGCCATCTGACCTTGGGCTTGTCACTCCCAACTCTGTAAGTTTCCATTTTCTCTCTGCTTTTACTCTCCACTGAGGCCAACGTGTATATGGAGGTGGGGGTGGGGGTGGGGGTGGGGGTCAGGATGGCATTTTCTTCCCTGGAAGACAGGGCCCCTGAAAACCCTAAGGAGGGGCTGGTGCAGTGGCTCACGCCTGTAATCCTAGCACTATCGGAAGCCGAGGTGGTGGATCATCTGAGGTCAGGAGATTGAGACCAGCCTGACCAACATGGTGAATCCCCATTTCTACTAAAAATACAAAAATTAGCCGGGCATAGTGGCGGGCACTTGTAGTCCCAGCTACTTGAGAGGCTGGGCAGGGAATCGCTTGAACCCAGGAGGCAGAGGTTGCAGTGAGCCGAGATGGTGCCACTATACTCCAGGCTGGGCAACACAGTGAGACTCTGTTTCAAAAAAAAAAAAAGGTTGTGACTTTGTCTCCAAAAAAAAAAAGAGGCTGGGCATGGTGGCTGACACCTGTAATCCCAGCACTTTGGGAGGCAGAGGTAGGTGGATCACAAGGTCAGGAGTTTGAGACCAGCCTGGCCAATAAGGTGAAACCCCTTCTCCACTAAAAATACAAAAAGAGGCTGGGCATGGTGGCTGGCACCTGTAATCCCAGCTACTTCAGAGACTGAGAAAGGAGAATCACTTGAACCTGGGAAGCGGAGGGTGCAGTGAGCTGAGACTGTGCATTGCAGCCTGGGTGACAGAGCAAGACTCTGTCTCAAAAAAAAAAGAAACAAAGAAAAAAGAACCTGAAAGAGGGCTGTGGGGAGGTTTCCTTGCAGATGAGGAGAGTACCCCCAATTTGACCCCTGTCTCTGGCTCTGGCTGGGTAGGGCCATCCTGGCTTGGTACTTTTGCCCTAGCTGCTTCCACAGTGAGCCCACCCGGGTGGCCAATGTTCCTGGTCATGCCATACAGAGGCTGGGCTGGGTGCTTTGTGGATCCCCATAAAAGATGAGTTCTGGGGTGCACAGAAGAACTTTTTTTTAAAGACTGAGTCTCACTCTATCATCAGTGACATGATCTTGGCTCACTGCAACCTCTGCCTCCTGGGTTCAAGCGATTCTCCTGCCTCAGCCTCCAGAGTAGCTGGGATTACAGGTGCTTGCCACTACACCCAGATAATTTTTTTTTATTTTGAGTAGAGAAGGGGTTTTACCATGTTGGCCAGGCTGGTCTTGAACTCCTGACCTTGTGATTCGCCTGCCTTGGCCTCCCAAAGTGCTGGAATTAGAGGTGTGAGCCACCACGCTGGCCAGAAGAATCTTTTTTTAAACATTATGGTAAAATGCACATAACATAAAATTTACTATTTGAACCATGTTTAAGTGTACAGTTCGTGTCCTTTGCCATGGTCAGGGGAAAGAAGGAAGGGAAAGAAAGAAAAAGAAAAAGAAAGAAGGAAGGAAGGAAGGGAAGGAGGGAATGAATGAGAGAGAAAGAAGAGAGAGAAAGAAAAGAAAAAGAAAGAAGAAAGAGAAAGAAGAAAGATCTTTAGAGAAATGAGCACAGGCCGGGCGTGGTGGCTCACGCCTTTAATCCAGGCACTTTGGAGGCCAAGGCGGGTGGATCACCTGAGGTCGGGAGTTCAAGACCAGCCTGACCAACATGGTGAAACCTCGACTTAAAAAAAAAAAAAAAAAAAATAGAAATGAGCACAGATAAAAGAAAAAAGTTAAAAGAAAAAAAGAAAGGAAAAGAAAGAAAGAAAAAGAAAAAAAAAAAGGAGGGAGGGAGGGGAAGGACGTGAAGGAAGGAAAAGGAGGGAGGGAGGGAATAAACATGTCCAGTTCAGTCTTTCCAAGCCGAAACTGCGAACCCATTGAACAGTAGCTCCCGGTTCTCCGCTCCTCCCAGCCCCCGGCAACCACCCCTCTACTTCCTGTGCCTGCATGTGACTACTCCGGACAGCGTGCGTGGGCTCCTACGGTGTGTTTTGGTGACTGGCTGATGGCACTCCGCGTCGTGTCGGGGTTCGCCTTTCATCCAGGCTGCGGCCATGCGGAGTTGCCTTGTCTCTGCGGTCGAAGAGCTCCCCACTGTCCGCACAGGCCGTTCTCCGCCCTTCACCCGCGCGTGGGCCCGGGGGCTGCTCCCCGCCTTCGGCTGCTGCGAATGCGGCTACTGAGAAAGCGGGTGGCAAATGGAGGAACATTCGTCTGATGGCGTTGAATTTGGTTTAACCCATGTTAGCGCGAACATCACAGACAGGAGATGAATGCTTAGGGTGCGGCCGCAGCGGCCGAGTGATTTCAGGTCAGTCACGCAGGGGTGGCAGCGGCCTGGGTGAGTCGCCCGGAGCCAGCGGGAATGACTTCGGCCTGGAAAGTCTGAGCCGGGTGAGGCCCAGGCGGAGCCCGGCCCCGCGCCCCGCGTCTCCCTCTCCGGGATCCCCTCCTCGGACCTCCCACTCCGGTCTCCCGGCTCGCCCGGCTGCCCGCGGCCACCACACCCCCCGGGGCAGCTTTGGCTCCGGGTCCCAGGAAAGCATCTGATTGGCTGGGTTCTCACCAGGCCAGCCCTGATAGGTCACTGGCCAGCCTATGGAGAGGCTCCCCTCAGTCAGATGCCCATGCCTGGTCCAATCATCAGAGGGCAGGGGAAGGAGCTGTGGCTGGCGGGGCTCCCAACTCCTGCAGGGACTCCCGGCGGTCCTAGGAGAAGCCCGGCCAGCCGCAGGCTTCACAGCGCCGCCTGGTGGTCCTGGCGGGGGCGGGGAGGAGCCCGGGCAGCAGGGCGAGGTTCAAGGCAGGCGCAGAGGTTCACATCCTTAATCTCAGCACATTGGGAGGCCGAGGGTGAGAATCCCCTGAGATCGGGAGTTTGAGCCTAGCCTGGGCAACACAGGGAGACCCCTATCTCTACTAAAAATTAAATTTCCAAAATGGGGGGTCAGGGTCTCCAGACAGCTGACGCCACTCTGCACCCCGCACCTGAGGGTAATCAAGGGAAGGGTGTGGGGGAGCGTCCTGCCTGGGGCTGACCCCCCAAAACCTGGACAGCTCCCCTTCTATCTAGGGCTGGGGGAGTTGGTTAGTGCGGGCGGGATACGGGGCCCAGGGAACCCCCAACGCAACGCGGCTCTCCCAGCCCCCTTTCATCACTCAGGGAGCCCTGAAAATGACGGCCTCTGCTCCTGCGCCTTTCCTAACCTCACCTCGATCCGGGGTGTCCTGTTTGGACCCCGGGCCCCTCTGCGCGACTCTCAGCGAATCTCTGAGTACAGGGGCGCTTCGGTACCCCGCCCTTTGGTTCCAGGCTTAAGTCAGTGGCACTGTGTCCCTGCCAGGCCAGAGAGGGATATGCCCCCAGCCCGGGCCGCTGCGGCCGGCTCTCAGCTTCCCGCCTTTCCCTCCCACAGCGCAGCCGCGGGCCAGGCCCCGCCCCAACGGCGGCGTCCCTAAGTGCTTTGCGCTAATTGCAGCGTCGCCTGCGTCCCTAAGTGCTTTGCGCTAATTGCAGCGTCGCCTGCGCAGCCGGGCGGTCCTCCCCGGGCCTGGAGCTTGTTACTGGAAATAAGCAGATTTCGCCAGTCTGGGAGAATGCAGACTGGGGGGTTGAACTACTTGTGGTTTAGGGCATTTATCATTGAAAACAGGCCTCGTTCCCTCACAGAGTTTTCTGTGAACCACTCAGAAGGCGCCGCACATCCAGGCTCACCCAACCGTGTGGGTTTCCAACCTCAGAAACACGAGGCAGCGCCCCAGGGCCCCACGGAGGCCTCAAGGGTTTGGGGGCTGAAACTGGGAAGGTTCAGGGCGGCTTCCGTCAATACCTGGTCTCCGCTTAGCCACGGCCCATCTCAAGGCTTAACCCAATCTCTGAGGCTTTTTCTTTCTCTTTTCCTTCTCTGTGTTTGTGTTGAGACTAGTTTTGTTCTTTCGCCCACCACCACACCCAGCTAATTTTTGTATTTAGTTAGTTTTGTTTTTTGTTTTTTTCCCCCGGAGATGGAGTCTCCCTCTGTTGCCCAGGCTGGAGAGCAATGGCGCCATGTCGGCTCACTGCAGCCTCCACCTCCCAGGTTCAAGCGATTCTCCGGCCTCAGCCTCCAAAGTAGCTGAGATTACAGATGCACGCCACCACACCAGGCTAATTTTTGTACTTTTAGTAGAGACGGGGTTTCACCATGTTGGCCAAGCTGGTCTCGAACTCCTGACCTCATGATTTGCCCACCTCGGACTCCCAAAGTGCCGAGATTACAGGCGTGAGCCACCTCGCTCAGCCTAATTTTTGTATTTTTAGTAGAGAAGAGGTTTCACCACGTTGGCCAGGCTGGTCTGGCACTCCTGACCTTGTGATCGGCCCACCTCGGCCTCCCAAAGTGCTAGGATTACAGGCGTGAGCCACCGTGCCTGGCCTACTTTTTTGTATTTTTAGTAGAGATGGGGTTTTGCTATGTTGGCCAGGCTGGTCTTGAATTCCTGACCACCTTGGCCTCCCAAGGTGCTAGGATTACATGAGCCACTTCTCCCAACCTTTTTTTTTTTTTTTTTTTAACTTTTCTTTTTTGGGGGGGGATGGGGTCTCTTTCTGTCACCTAGGGTGGAATGCAGTGGTACGATCTCGGTTCACTGCAACCCCCGCCTCCCAGGTTCAAGCAATTCTCCTGCCTCAGCCTCCTGAGTAGCTGTGACCACAGGTGTGCACCGCCATGCCAGACTAATTTTTGGTTTTTTAGTAGAGATGGGGTTTCACAGTGTTGGTCAGGTTGGTCTCAAACTCCTGATCACAGGTGATCTGCCCGCCTCGGCCTCCCAAAATGCTGGGATTACAGGTGTGAGTCATGGAGCCCAGCCTTTTTTTCCATTTTTGAGACAGAGTCTCCCTCTGTCACCCAGGCTGGAGTGCAGTGGTATGATCATAGCTCACTGCAGCCTCAAACTCCTGGGCTAAAGCAGTCCTCTCACCTCAGCCTTCTGAGTAGCTGGGATCACAGGCAGGTGCCACTGTGTTTGGCTAATTTTTTTTTTTTGAGACGGAGTTTTGCTCTTGTTACCCAGGCTGGAGTGCAATGGCACGATCTCAGCTCACCACAACCTCTGCCTGCTGGGTTCAAGCGATTCTCCTGTCTCAGCCTCGGGAGTAGCTGGGACTACAGGCATGTGCCACCACACCTGGGGAATTTTTATATTTTTAGTAAAGACGAGGGTTTCTCCATGTTGGGTCAGGCTGGTCTCAAACTCCTGACCTCAGGTGATTCGCCCACCTCGGTCTCCCAAAGTGCTGAGATTACAGATGTGAGCCACCGTGCCTGGCATGCTTGGCTAATTTTAAAAAATTTTGTAGAGATGAGGTTTTGCCACGTTGCTCTGGCTGGTCTAGTTGAGATGGCTATCTTGGCTTACCGCAACCTCCGCCTCCCGGGTTCAAGCGATTCTCCTGCCTTAGCCTCCCAAGTAGCTAGGATTACAGGCACCCACCACCATGCCTGGCTAATTTTTGTGTTTTTAGTAGAGATGAAGTTTCATCATGTTGGCCAGGATGTGCTTGATCTCTTGATCTTGTAATCTGCCTACCTTGGCCACCTGAAGTGCTGGGATTATAGGAGTGAGCCCCTACACCTGGCCCTAAAATGCAAGCTTTTAAAGAATGAGTTTGATGGCTGGGCACGGTGGCTCACGCCTGTAATCTCAGCACCTTGGGAGGCCAAGGCAGGTGGATCAAAAGATCAGGAGTTCAAGACCAGCCTGACCAACATGTTGAAACCCCTTCTCTACTAAAAATACAAAAATTAGCCAGGTATGGTGGCTTGAGCCTGTAGTCCCAGCTACTCGGGAGGCTGAGGCAGGAGAATCGCTTGAACCTGGGAGGCGGAGGTTGCAGTGAGCCAAGATTGCACCACTGCACTCCAGCCTAGGCGACAGAGTGAGACCCCGTCTGGAGGAAAAAAAAAATTATGCTGCAAACAGGGATAAGCACACATGGCTTTCTACGAATGCTGCTTTATCTCACAGAATGTTCACATACAAATCTTTGTGATGGCCAGGTGAGGTGGCTGACGCCTGTAATCCCAGCACTTTGGGAGGCCAAGGCGGGTGGATCACCTGAGGTCGGGAGTCAAGACCAGCCTGACCAACATGGAGAAACCCCATCTCTACTAAAAATACAAAATTTGCCGGGCGTGGTGGAGCATGCCTGTAATCCCAGCTACTTGAGAGGCTGATTCAGGGGAATCGCCTGGACCCAGAAGGCGGAGATCGTGTTGAGATCATGTTATTGCACTCCAGCGTGGGCAACAAGAGTGAACCTCCATCTCAAAGAAAAAACCCCAACAAACAAACCCACAAATCTTTGTGTTAGAGATGTTTTCAGGCCAGGCATGGGGCCTCATAGTTGTAATCCCAGCATTTTGGGAGGCTGAGGCAGGAAGATTGCTTGAACCTAGTTTGAGACCAGCCAGGGCAACATAGTGAGACCCTGTCTCTACAGAAAAAAAAAACAATTAAAAAATCAACTGGTGGTTGTTTTGCTTCCTGTAGTCTCAACTACTTGAGAGGCTGAGGTGGGAGGATCGCTTGAGTCTTGTAGGTTGAGGCTGCAGTGGGCTGTGATCATGCAACTGGACTCTCACCTGGGTGACAGAGTGAGATCCTGTCCCTAAGGAAAAAAAAAGCATATCGTTTTCATTTACTGGGCACATACCTAGGAGTGGAATTGCTGGTTCCTACAATGAATTTAGGAAACGGCCAAACTTTTCCAAAGTCATTGCATCATTTTGCATTCCCACGGTGGGGGGTGTACGACAGTTCCCGTGCCTCCACGTCCTTGTCAACAGTTGGTATGGTTGGATTTTTTTCCTTTTTCTTTTGTGAGACAGGGTCTTGCATGATCATGGCTCACTGCAACCTTGACCTCCCAGCCTTAGGTGATCCTCCCACCTCAGCCTCCTGAGTATCTGGGACACAGGCAGGCGCCATCATGGCCTGCTAATTTTTTGTTGTTGTTGTTGAGATGGAGTTTCAGTCTTGTCTCCCAGGCTGGAGTGCAATGTTGTGATCTTGGCTCACTGCAACCTCTGCCTCCCGGGTTCAAGTGATTCTCCTGCCTCAGCCTCCCCAGTAGCTGGGATTATAGGCACCCACCATCATGCCCAGCTAATGTTTGTATTTTTAGTAGAGATGGGATTTTGCCATGTTGGCCAGGGTGGCCTTGAACTCCTGACCTCACGTCATCCACCTATCTCAGCCTCCCAAAGTGCTGAGATTACAGGCATGAGCCACTGTGCCCAGCCATGCCTGGCTAAATTTTTTTTTTTTTCTTGAGACAGAGTTTCGCTCTTGTTGCCCAGGCTGGAGTGCAATGTCACGATCTTGGCTCACTGCAACCTCCGCCTCCCAGGTTCAAGCAATTCTCCTGCCTCAGCCTCCTGAGAGCTGGGATTACAGGCATGTGCAACCATTCCCAGCTAATTTTGTATTTTTAGTAGAGACGGGGTTTCTCCATGTTGGTCAGGCTGGTCTTGAACTTCTCATCTCAGGTGATCCACCTGCCTTGGCCTCCCAAAGTGCTGGGATTATATGCATGAGCCACCGTGCTCGCCTTAATTTTTTTACTTTTATTTTTGTAGAGATGAGGTCTCACTATATTTCCCAGACCCGTCGCAAACTCCTGAACTCAGGCGATCCGCCTTGAGGTGAGGAGTTTGAGCCTTGAGTGTTTGTATCTTGACTTAGTGATTGGTGATCCTCCAACCTCCCCAGGGCGCGGAGGATTTGGAGCTTCAGGGAGAAGGAACAGAGTTCCCAGCCCCTCCTTAGCCAGTCCCATCCTCCTCCGGGAGCCTTCCCTGCGTGTTCTGGCCCGGGCAGATCTGCTCTCTACGATCTGTCCCCACTGCCTCCCCATCACTGTGCTAAGCTGCGATGCCCGAAATAATAAACCAGGCCTCCTGGGATTCATGCCTTTGTGAGTCTCAGTCCACGTGGACGCTGGGCTTGTTTTGGTGAATGAGGTATTAGAAAGGGTGATGGAAACAGAGGTTTCATGAGCTCTTGCACCTCGGGGCTTGTGTTGCGACGCTGTGAGGAAGAGCAAGTTAGCCACGTGGAAAAGCCGAGCAAAGGAGCACCGAATCGGGGTGGCAGCCCATGCTGGCGGCAGCTGAGTGACCCACTGACAAGCAGCACCAACTGTAGCCGTGTGGGTGAAGCCCCTTGGATATTTCACTCCAATTGGGCCTCCAAATACCTACAGCTGTAGCGTGGTCCCAGTGGACACAACATGAAGAAGAGCCGCCCAGTCAATCCAGAGAACCGCGAACAATACTACAGCATTGCTGTTTCAAGCTACCCTGGCAGGGTTGTTTGTCACACAGCAGAAGAGAACTGATACACTGTGGGGGTCTCCTTGTCTCTCAGGGGTCACTGGCATAGCCTGCAGCCTCTCCACCCTCCACCCTCCTTTCCCCTCCCTGTCCATCACTTTTGAAGGTTGGGCAGTTTACCCAATCACTGCCCGCCTGGGGCCAGAAGGCCCCTCCCAGTCCAGCCCTGTTCATTTCACACAGGGCATTGAGGCAAGGGCATGACTTTAGCATCTTCTGGCAGGGCCTCGGCACCCCTCCAGGCCCTCAGCTCCCTGCTGGACATAGGGACACGGGTGACAGAGCGAGGGGTGGCTCCTGGGAATCCTGATGCCTCCATCTGGACAGCACTGGACCCTCAGTGGATTCTGCTGACCATGCCCTGGGGGTTCCTGGGTGGGGACAGATGACAGGTCTGGGGGTGGCACAGCAGGGATGGGAGCTGCAATGGAAGCCAGGTCGAGTCCCTCCCCACACCGCCCGCACGCTGCCCTGCAACCAGCTCCTCCGCCGCCCCGGCCTCAGCGTCTGCACCTGTGAAGTGGGCCTGGGGGATGTGGAACCGCAGCCAGGCAGACACACAGGAGCCGGGTAGACGCGCGCCTGGGGAGGCGAGGGAAGTGGCAGCTGGGACGCGCGGGCAGGCCGGGCCGGGTGGAGGGGACAGGAGCGCGGGGGTCGCTCTCCGAGAGAGATGGGGCAGCGCACAGGCTCGGACCCGGGGCCACTGTCGCCCGCGGGCCGGGGGCGGGCGGAGGTAGAGCCTGGGGCCTCGGGGCGTCTCCCGACAGGGCAGGGGGCGGCGCTCGTCCCCGCTGGGAAGGCCGGGAAGCGGAGGCGCGCATAGCCCACTCCCTGTGCCCAGCGCGGTCCGCGGACTCCGGCTGGGGGGGGAACCCGGAAGGGGCCCGCCGGGCCACCTGCCTCGCCCGCCCCGCGGGGACCTCCGATCGTCCCAGCTGGGGGCAGGCGACTGGCAGTGGCGCGGGTGGCCGGACTGTAGCCATTTTTCCCGGGGGAAGGTGAAGACCCGGGTGGGCGAGGGCCCGACGAGGCCGCGGGGCGAGGGGCGAGCGAGGTGGGCACTCAGCCCACGGACCCCGCCGCCGGGGCCAGGGCGCTCGGACGTTCTTGCCCCCGCAGCCTGGGTCGCCCGAGTCTGGGGTCCCTCGCCAGGCACCGGCGGAGGCTGCGGGTCGCAGTGACGTCGGCGGCCGCCACGGGGCGGTGTCGGGCCGCGCTGGGCGCTGGGGTCGGGCTCGGGGCCGCCGCCCGCCCTCCCTGCGCGGATGGGGATACTGAGGCCCGGACCCCGCCGGCACGGGCCCGGGCCTCGCCTCTCCCCGAGGGCGCTCGTCAGGGTCCCACTAGGGGACACCCCCGCCCCTGCAAACTCTCCCACCCTGGGGCAGATAAGCCGCGCCCCGGCCCCCTCCCACGCTCCGGCCCTGCTGCGGGGCTCGAT
The DNA here is from genome assembly GCA_004027715.1 of Plecturocebus donacophilus. Lineage (NCBI taxonomy): Eukaryota > Metazoa > Chordata > Mammalia > Primates > Pitheciidae > Plecturocebus > Plecturocebus donacophilus. The sequence continues at coordinate 10,762 of PVKP010018443.1, read as the reverse complement.
CTCCCGGCCCTTTCCCCGCCTGGCACCCGGAAAGTGATCCTGCGGACGCCGGGACCTGGCGAGGCGGGGCGCGTGGGAAGGGGGCGCGCTCGCGCACGTGCCGCTGTCACCCTCGGGACTGGTCTGCACTGTGCGAGCTGGGGCGGCCCTCCGGTCTCAGTTTCCCCTTCTGACTCACTTCTCTGCAAGCTGCAGCTACTGATCTAGCACAGCCCCGAAGGTGGTCCTGGAAAACAAGACGGGGGCGCAGGCGAAGCGGGGCGTCGTCCGGAGGAGGCGCTGCGGGGAGGCGCCCTCAGCTCCACAAGACTGCGGCTCACTCGTCCCCAGCCCGAACCCGCGGAAGGCTTCCCATCCCCCAGGGGCAGGATGCACTCGAGACCACTCCGACGAATCCAGCATGAGGGTGCATGGAGGGGCGAGGAAGGGGCGGGTGCGTGGGATCTCCACCGGGAGAAGCCAGGAGCCGGATGGGCCACCGCTGGTCTCCCACACCCCCCAGTGTCCAGAGCACCCTCGACAGCCCGGGATGAATCACGGCTTCCTGCCCCAGCCCTGCCCAGCCGCCGGGCAGCAGGAGGGCCTCACTCACCGCATCCCCAGCACTCCCCGGCCCCACCCTCTGCCTGCTTAACTCTTCCTCTACTTAGTCATCTGCGTTTATGGGCACCCACAGGACTGCCCTCCCAACAGGGATAGGCAGGCCCCACCCTGTGAGCGGACAAAGAAGAACCTTCCACTGGCCGGTGCCCAGGGCCCAGAGAGCCTGGGGGAGCTCCTTTAGCCAGGTGACAGCTGAAATGAGGCCACAGACTCCTGAGAGGAGCACCCCAGGCAGAGCGAACAGCAGGTGCCAGGGCCCGGCAGCCTGAACACAAGGTTCCCAGTGGCACAGAAAGGTGTCTGGGTGCAATCTCCATCTCACTGCAACCTCTGTCTCCCGAGTTCAAGTGATTCTCCGGACTCAGCTGCTCAAATAGCTGGGATTACAGGCACACGACACCATGCCTAAGTAATTTGTGTATTTTTAGTAAAGACGGGGTTTCACCATGTTGGCCAGGCTGGCCTTGAACACCTGACCTCAGGTGATCTGCCCACCTTGGCCTCCCAAAGTGCTGAGATTACAGGCATGAGCCACCTCACCTGGCCCAGAGGAGGGGTTTTAGTCTGGCCTGGGCAGCTGGGGAGGGCAGTAAGGAAAGAGGGTCCAGGTGGCCTGGGGATGCTACCTGCTGTGGGGTTCGTTCCCATGTGAGACCCCTCGGAATTGGGCCTCACCATATGGTGAGCTTGAGCCCGGACACAGTTTCCCGTTGGAGGCAGTTGAGCTATGGGAAAGTAGGAACTGCAGGTAAAGGAATTATAAAAAGAACTTTGTGAGACTGTGATGTGGCCTGCATGTGGTCTGACAGGACAATGTGTTCAGTTTCTGTATCTGATTTATGACTTTGTCTACCCACTATTGGGTCCTCTGCTTGTTCCTGTGACTGTGCAAATATAATGAGTTTCTGCCTCTCTAGTGCCTTGCATATGTCAGTAACTTTTAACTATAGGTTGCCCCACCACCTGTGTGACTTGATTGTACCCAGTTATGTATCTGATTTTACTATTGTTCTTGTGTGCTGCTTTCATGTATGAGGTAATGGTATCTGTTCCTGTTAATGACATAGGACAAACATATATATACTAACTGTGTGCACAATAAAGTTGCTGTTTAGGCATTGCTGTTAGGGCATTGCTTACTCAGTCCTCCAGACCCCGCTTGTCTGTCTTCTCTTTTTTCCGCGCACTCCCCTGTTCAGGTTGGGACCCTCTTGCTGGCCAAGAGTCCCCGGCAGATGTGCCGGCCTCTCGGGAACCCAGAACCTGCTACCGTGATTCATCCCGGGCTGCACCAAGTCCCCTCCCCTTTGGTTTGGGGAGGATCCCTCAGGCTGCAGGGGGCTGCATCTGGGCCTGAGAGGTGTGATGGAGCAGTGAGGAGGGGGTCAGGGCATTTGTGTACGGATCACACGGGGCTTGATGTGATCCCCAATGATGGGGGATGCAGGCGATTCCTTAGCTCAAGTAGCCTCCTCCAGGAAGCCTCCCCTGCCTACTCAGCTCTGGACTGCAGAACAGTTCCAAGAGGCTGTTTGTTGAATAAACTAATCAGCGAGTCTGCTCAGCAGTGTTGGCTGACAAGCCAGCTGTCTGGCCAGGGGCGGTGAGCCCAGTCCACCATCCCTACCTGTGTCTGAGTCCCCCCATCTTGTGAGTGGGAGGAGGAACCACAGCTTTCATCAGCTTTCACCAAGTCCAGAACCCCAATAGGGTTACTAGAAACTCATGAAACCAAAGGAGACTGAGGCTGGAGGATCCCTGTGTGAGGATCTCTTGAGTCCTGGAGTTCAAATTCAGCCTGGACAAAATAGCGAGACACCTCCCCACCCGCCCATCTCTCTTTGAAAAGGAAAAACAACAACAACAAAAGCTTTTCCTTAATTACACAAATAATATTTGAACATGTGCCACTTTCTGTTTTCTTTTTTTAGAGTCAGAGTCTCACTCTGTTGCCCAGGCTGGTGTTGAACCCCTTAGCTCAAGCAATCCTGCCTCCGCCTCCTGAGTAGGGGGGGTTACAGGTGTGAGCCACCATGCCTAACCTATGATGAAATATTTTTAAGATCCTAGCAGTGTGGTTATCAGTGCAAGCTTTGTGCCAAGTGTGGCTTCAAGGGCTCAGTAGAAATCACTGTCACCTCTCCTTGACAGATGAGGAAACCCAGGCTTTTTTTTCTTGCCTGAGGCCTCAAGTGTATTAGGCACAAGGTGACCAAGTGATTGTCCTTCCCAATCAGGACCTGGGGAGTGTGGAAAGGAATGCTATTATAATTGTATCTGGATGACAGAGACTGTCCCGGGGAATCTACTTAGGACTTTTTCAAAGGATAGACCCATATCCAATGGGCCTAAGCCCAGGTAGCTGGAACTCCAGGCGCATGCCACCACGCCCAGCTAATTTTTGTATTTTTAGTAGAGACAGGGTTTTACCATGTTGGCCAGACTGGTCTTGAACTCCTGACCACAGGGCATCCACCCGCCTCAGCCTCCCAAAGTGCTGGGATTACAGGAGTAGGCCACTGCGCCCGGCCCCATTTTATTCATTTATTTAATGGGAAGCCCTGGTGCTCAGGCATGGCTGGATGCAGGGATCCTACAAGGGCCCAGAGACAGCGTGGCCATGGAGACTGTCTCACGTCTCAGCATGGGAGGGACATGGTCCTTAGGCTCCAGGCTCACACCCAGTGCACTCAGCAAGCCCAGCAGGAGAGCAGGAGTCCGTTGCTACGCAGCAAAGTCACAGAAGGCTTCTCCACAACCATGTCAGCTATACCCCTTCTGATGGTCACTCAGGGAGCTTCCAGCTTTTCCCTGTCAAACAGGCAGCCGCGATTCCACCCCCCTAGCACTTGGTATGCACCTGTATTCTCTTCAAAGCTTTAATGATGAAATAGTTAGAAATGAAATGTAAACTTCAGCTAAATTCTTTTTTTTGAGACACAGTCTTGGTCTGTCACCCAGGCTGGAGTGCCGTGGCGCGATCTCGGCTCACTGTGACCTCCGCCTCCCGGGTTCAAGCGATTCTCCTGCCTCAGCCTCCCAAGTAGCTGGGATTACAGGCGCCCACCACCATGCCCATGTAAGGTCTTTTAGGCTGACTGACAGTGACATGGACACCATGTTAACCTCTGTGACCTGCACGGACACTCTAGATGAGTTCCTGAAAAATCTAAAGTAACTGGAAGACTGAAGAAATGATCAACCCCTGCGGCACCTGCTTAACTTTGAGACGTTCTCTATTGTTGCTTATTCCTGCCCTAATTGATCAGGCCGTTGGACTTTGTAACTGATCTTGGCCAACTTCATCGCCACACCCTACGACCCCCTCTCAGCTTGCAAACCTACGGCCCCTCCCAGTTTACAAAAAACTGCCAACTGTAACTTCTGTAACTTGCCACTCCCACCCCAAACCTATAAAACCAACTCCTATCCCACCGCCGCCCTTTGTTGATGCCCTTTCCGGCCTCAGCCCGCCTGCACTCAGGTGAATAAATAACCATGTTGCTCACACAAAGCCTGTTTGGGGGTCTTTTCATTCAGAGCGTGTGTTTTAACAGCCCAGCTAAATTTTTTTTTTGTATTTTTGGTATAGATGGGGTTTCACCATGTTGGCCAGGCTGGTCTCGAACTCCTGACCTCAGTTGATCTGCCCGCCTCAGCCTCCCAAAGTGCTGAGATTACAGGTGAGAACCACTACCCCTGGCTGCTAAATTATTTTATGAAACATTAAAGAATTAGGTCAGTAGAGGTGGCTCACACCTGTAATCCCAGCATTTTGGGAGGCTGAGGCAGGAAGATTGCTTGAGCTCAGGAGTTCAAGACCAGACTGAACAGCAGGGCAAGACCTGGTGTCGTGTCTACAAAAATAAAAATAAAAAAATCGGCCAGGCGCGGTGGCTCAAGCCTGTAATCCCAGCACTTTGGGAGGCCGAGATGGGCGGATTACAAGGTCAGGAGTTCAAGACCAGGCTGACCAACATGGTGAAACCCCATCTCTAAAATTAAAAAATAATAATAAAATAAATAAGCTGGGTGTGGTGGCATGTGCCTATAGTCCCAGCTCCTCAGGAGGCTGAGGTGAGAGGATTACTTGAGCCCAGGAGACTGAGGCTGCAGTGACCTATGATTACACCACTGCACTCCAGCCTGGACAACAGAACAAGATCCTATCTCAAAAAAAAAAAAAGGCAAGAGAACAAAATCCATAGCAGTGAGCATTGTACTGTACGTGCAACTCGGCACTCAGGCAGGTATTTCCCTGGGATGAGATGCTTACAAGGACATGCCTGGCCCACAAGCATGGGCGTCTTCCCTCATGGTGGGGCAAGTTCCTGAGTCCTAACCCGGCCAGCACAGGCTGTTCCCAGCCTACCCAGATTTTGCCAGGAGCCTGTACACTTGCTGATTCCTGGCGAAGCCGAAGCTCCTGTCTCTGCATGTCTGTTGGCCGGCATGAGGATAACCTATGGTGCTCTCGTCCTTCTTCCCCCGGGCTGGTCTTGTAGCTATGTTGGGGACTCCCTGCACACTTGGGACACTACTCCTTGGCTAGGCATGCTGGACCCTTTGGATCCCAGGATGTCCCTTGTCTCCACTGGTTTTGTCCTGTCTTATTTTTTTGAGATGGAGTCTCGCTCTGTCGCCAGGCTGGAATGCAGTGGCACGATCTCAGCTCACTGCAACCTCTGTCTCCAGGGTTCACGCAATTCTCCTGCCTCAGCCTCCCGAGTAGCTGGGACTACAGGTGCCCACCACCATGCCCAGCTAATTTTTGTATTTTTAATAGAGATGGGGTTTCACGATGTTGGCCCGGATGGTCTTGATCCATTGAACTCGTGATCCACCTGCCTCGGCCTCCCAAAGTGCTGGGATTACAGGCATGGCCACTGCGCCTGTCCCGTCCTGTCTTTGGTCTGCCCTGGCATCCCAAAGCTGAGCCTTTAAAGACCAGCTGCATGTGCTGCAGGCCAGGCAGGGGTGAGCCCAGCCTGCCACCGTAGGAGGGAGGGGTAGTGGCTCCTGGTGCCAATCTTAGAGGCCAGGTGAGCTCTGGTCTGGTCTGGCCAGGCAGTGGAAGGACAAGACCTGTGTGAGGTGGGGAAGTGGTGGGACGCCCCAGGCTCCTACCTGGCTCCAGCCACTCTGCCTGCTGGCCTTGCCAGTCTTGCCACATGAAACACCTTCCTCCTGACACTCAGAAATCCACCTGACTTCTCTCACAGATAAGGGACTGGTGCTCAGCCCAGTCCCACCACTGGTGAGTGGCTGATGGGACCCCGTGTGTCTGGTGCCAGCCCCTCCCCAAGGAAGCTGCCTGTCCTCCTCCCTGCACCGGCAGTGCCTTCCTGTTTGCGGCCATCTGTCCCATCCCGGCTGCCCGGATGGCAGACTCCACAGGCCTGGCTGGTGAGCAGGGGCTCAGGTCAGGAGGGTCTCAGTGCAGTCGGCAAAACAGCCCTCTCCTCCAGCCCCTCCCCACCTGCCACCGCTTCCTGCTCTCAGCCACGGCCTTGAAAATAGGCAGGCCGGGCGCGGTGGCTCACACCTGTAGTCCCAGCACTTCGGGAGGCTGAGGTAGAGTTTGAGACCAGCCTGACCAACATGGAGAAACCCCGTGGACTAAAAATACAAAATTAGCCAGGCATGGTGGCACATACCTGTAATCCCAGCTACTGGGGAGGCTCAGGCAGGAGAATCACTTGAATCCAGGAGGCGGAGGTTGCGGTGAGCTGAGATCACAGAATGGCACTCCAGCCTGGGCAACAAGAGCAAAACTCCATCTCAAAAAAAGAAAGAAAATAGAAGCTGGCAAGTCGCGGTGGCTCACGACTGTAATCTCAGCACTTTGGGAGGCTGAGGTGGGCAGATCACCTGAGGTCGGGAGTTCGAGACCAGCCCGACTCACACGGAGAAACCCCGTCTCTACTAAAATCCAAAAATAAAAAAGAAAAAGAAAAGGAAAAAAGAAAAGAAAATAGAAGGCACAGGGGCGGACATCTCCGTGCACCTTCACCTGTGCCCACCTTCACCTGTTGCCCCCCACCATGAAGAACCGCCCATGCCGCCAGCCCAGCCGGCCTCCTCCAGGTTATCGCCGGCCTCCATCGTCCGCGTTTTTGCCCATCAGCGCACTGCACACACAATGGACACACACACACACACACGAGCGCACACTCAGCATGACGCACAGGCCCACGACGCGCGGATGCATGTGAGGGGCGTGCACATACGCGCACGTGCTCGTGAGCTGTCCCCACCGCTTGATTCTCTCAGCCGGGCCTTCCGCTCCCGCCCCCACGGCGCTCTCCGTGCCGCTCCGCACTTGCCCTTGACCTCTCTCCAAACAGGCTTCTCCCCACACCCCGTGACATCCGGTAAAGGGCACCGTGACCTATATGTTGCCACATCCAAATCTGTCCCAGCCGACTGCTCCCTCGTTCTCGGGACACCTTGGCTTCTGGGAGCCCCGAGCCTCCTTGTGCCCGCGGCTCTCACCACCTCCTTTCCTGGAGCCCAGGCCGGAGCCTCCGCCTCTCCCTGTCCCTGTCCGCGCGCTCTGTATCCCCACGCCGCCCACCTCCGGGGCCATGCACACCTCTTGGCGCCCCACCTTCCAGGTGCTCAGCGGTCCCCTAACACGGGGAGGCCTCCTAGATTCTCGTCGCCTGTGGGCAGGGGCCCGGCAAGAGGCGGCTCTTCTCCCCAGGGACCCCTGGTGCCCTCGGCCTGCTCCAGCGCAGTTGACGTCAGCGGCGTCGGCCTCCCTGCCTCCCTGCGCTGCGGTCTCGGCCAGAGTTGCCAGAAAAACCTAAGCTGGCTACACCACCCCTCCGGGAGCCCGTTCGCTTCCCCAGCGTCCTCACTCACTTTCCGGAGCCCCTCGCCCCGCTGCTGTGGCTCCCTGCCCTGGTGGGACAAGCCCTCGCAGAGGAAGAGGAGTGTGCCCTGGGTCAGGCCCAGCGGGAGCATGATGGGGTCAAAGGTCAACTCCCATCCCAAGATGGCGAGACCCGCTCCCCTCTGCCCTGGGCCTCTTAGGTGTTTGGAAATCCTGCTCTGCCCATCCCCCACCGCAGCCACCCTCCTGGCAGTGCGTCCTCCCTCCTTGAGGAACCCGCCCCTTCACAGCTGTCCACCGGTCCCTGGGCAGCCTCTGGTGCAACAGCGAGGCCACGAAGCCACGTGGAGGGCACCAGCGACCTCGGCACTGCTGTGGATGTCCACACTCGTGCTCGCAGGGGACAGCTTTCGTCAGCCAGATACTGCAGCGCAGATGGCAGCTGCGACCCAAAGCAGGGGGTTTCCTAAGGACGGATCTAAAAGTGACCACGGGAGAAAAAGGCAAGCGACTGAGGTGAGGAGCGCCGTGGGGCCCGGTGGGGAGTGTTACAATGTCTGCTGCCACGTGCACTCACGGTGGGAAGGCCACACTCGGGCTGGCACTGAGGCTGGCTGGGAAGGGAGGGGACGGGCATGCAGGGCTTCCCATTCCCCGGGTGTTGCTCCTTCAACTGGGTGCTGAGCTCCCAGGCATCGTTATGCTCTTCGCTGAAATAATTCACTAACAAAACCACTTCTCAAACCTTCTGCTCCCACCCCCGGGGCCTCAGGGAAAACCCCAGCTCCTTGGTGGGCATTCAAGGCCCCGTGGGACCTGCCTGTCACTTGGCCTCTGCAGCCTTTGTGTCACGCTCCAGTCCTTTGCTCCTCCTCTTTCTGCCCATCTGGACTTTGTGGCTCTGTCTTCATCCACAGGAAGATCCCAGGCAGCTGAGAAACAGGGTCAGCCTTGGCTTTTAGAAAAAGGCCTCCTGGGCAGGTGGATCACTTGGGGCCAAGAGGTCGAGACCAGCCTTGCCAACGTGGCAAAACCCCATCTCTACTGAAAATGCAAAAACTGGCCAGGCGAGGTGGCTCATGCCTGTAATCCCAGCTCCCTTGGGGAGACCGAGGCAGGTGGATCACGAGGTCAGGCGTTTGAGACCAGCCTGGCCAACACAGTGAAACCCCTCTCTACTAAAAATACAAAATAATTAGCCGGGCATGGTGGCGGGTGCCTGTAATTCCAGCTACTTGGGAGGCTGGAGTAGGAGAATTGCTTGAACCTGGGAGGTAGAAGTTGCAGTGAGCTGAGATCACACCACCCACTCCAGTCTGGGCAACAGTGCGAGACTCTGTCTTAAAAACCAACCAACAAACAAAACCAACCAAGCAAGCAAACAAAACTAAAAAAAACCACAAAAACTAGCCAGGCACGGTGGTGCGTGCCTGTAGTCCCAGCTACTCTGGAGGCTGAGGCTGGAGGATCACTTGAACCCAGGAGTTCTGGGCTGTAGTGCGCTAGGCCGATCGGGTGTCTGCACTAAGTTCGACATCAATATGGTGACCTTTTGGGAGCGGGGGACACCAGGTTGCCTAAGGAGGGGTGAACCAGCCCAGGTCGGAAACGGAGCAGGTCAAAACTCCCGTGCTGATCAGTAGTGGGATCACGCCTGTGAATAGCCACTGCACTCCAGCCTGGGCAACATAGCAAGACTCCATCTCTTAAAAGATTAAAGAAAAAACAAACCCCCAAAACTAGCTGGGCGTGGTGGGGCATGCCTGTAATCCCAGCTGCTTGGGAGGCTGAAGCATGAGAATAGCTTGAACCCGGGAAGTAGAGGTTGCAGTGAGCTGAGATCATGCCCTGACATCATACTTGGAGGCTTCCAGAACTGGCAGATGGGAGAAGCCTAGGGAGACAGGCCTAGAGACGGGAGGAGACATGCGTGGAGCCCGCAAAGGCGGGTGCAAATGCCAGGCCCGGTGCCCTCTGTACCCCTGCCCCTGCTGACGACCTGGTTGCCCTAAGTTTGGCAGTTGCCATGGACACCCTGGGAGAGATGGCGTGGCCTGCAAGTTCCCCTGCCCTGAGGTGGGCTGGGCTGGTGGGGTCTGGGCATCTCACCCTGGATGCATGCAAGACAGCCTGGGCAGGGTGCACGTGAGAACCTCCTGCGCCGGGTGGCCTGGCCCTCTCTGGGCCCCACAGCCTTGCCTGCCTCGTGGTCCTGCCCACCCGGCCTCTCAGGACTGCTCTGTGGCCTGTGTGCCTAAGGGACTGCGCCTGTGGGGTTGGGGACAGGGGCTGCCCAGGTCTGTTGAGAGGGCCCAGGTAACTTCCACCCAGACTGGCCCCACCAACGCCTGCCCTGACTGGCTGGGGTACAGAGAGAAGCCAGGACAGGGCTGGGCACGGGTGTAGGGACGTGTCCTCTGGGCCAGGCCCTCCCCCCGGGGCGAGGCAGAGCGAGCGGGAGGGTCTCCCTGGTGAGAAGGTACTGGAAGGGCAGGGACAGCATCCTGCAGGAGCCAGAAAGAGCCCCTGTATGGAGCGCGGGATTTCACCGTGAGACCCCAGCTGCCTGGCCTGAGAACTTGTGTGGGGGATTCCAGGTGGAGGGTCGCGCCCCCTCCAGATGTGTCCACATCTGTAAAGTGGGCCTAGAACTCCCAGCCGCTGAGGCGAGTGAGGCCATAAATTAGTAGAGATGGGCCCAGGTTCCTAAGCCCCCTAGGTCATGACCCCAAACCTTGGACCCCCAGGGAGAGGCTGGGGCGGCTGAGGCCCAGCCCAACCTGTCTCGCCCAAATGCGGCAAAGCCCTGGCTTCTCTCCTGGCCGCTCCCGTGTTGGAGCCACCTGTCTGAGGCCTGATTTGCTGGGGGCCGAACTGGGGATCACTGTGTCCACTGTGGCTGGTGGCCGTGAATCGAAGTGGAATCAAGAGCACTGAGGCCGAGATGGGCGTAGTGCCCGCTCTAAAGAGCTGTCCCCATCCGTCCGCCCCGCCCGACCCTGCGCGGGTCAGCTGGAGAGGGCACCTGTCCGGGCAGAAGGCAGTGGAGCCCTTAGGGGTCACTGCTCCCCCACCTCCCACCTGCAGATGGGATACCAGCCCGGAGGTTTTCCCCAAGGTCACAGAAGGTTAGAGAAAAAGGGAGTTGGACGCAACGAGGAAAGTCACGCACGGCGGAAGGCGGGCCACCTACGCGCGCGCCCGGGCTCGCAGAGCAGCTACGCCCTCGCCGGCCTGGGCGGCCCGGAGCGCGGAGCCTTTCCTCGCTCGCCGCTCGGGTTCCGGGAGCCCCGCCCCGCCCCGCCCCTCTCGCCGCGGCCC
>PVKP010018442.1:0-44275 GCA_004027715.1 Plecturocebus donacophilus | reverse complement strand
GGTTCGCTGCGCCCGCTGTGAAACTCTCAGTCCTCAGCGCTTCCAATTGCTGTTTTCCTTATGGGGACGGGACCCACCGAGCCCGTCTGTCCCGCACACTCCGCACCGGGAAGCGCCGCGCTGGGCGCAGGCAAAGGAGCTGCGCCGGCCAAAAGAGTCGCGCCGGCGACCCGTGTGGCTTCTCCACCGGGAATCTCCCGGTCTGTGGGCAACAAAAACTCGTCGGAAAGTGCGGCGTCCACTCGTTCTCTGCGCTTTCACTGGGAGCTACATTCCTGAGCTGTTGCTAGTCGGCCATCTTGGAACTCTCCCCGAACATAATGTCTTTATTTGCCATTAGCGTATCTTTTGTGGTGAAGAGTCTATTCAAAGATATTCCCTATTTTAACATTTTGGTTGCCTTCCTATCGAGTTGTAAAAGGTCTCTATAGAACAGTTTTGCAAAGATTTTCTCCTACTCTGTGGCTTCCCATTCATTTCTTTAACAGTGTTTTTTTAAGGAGCAGAATTTTAAAATTTTAATAACATCCATTTATAAATTTATTCATTATTGAGAGGGGTGTAGCCAGGTAGAGTCACTCATGCCTGTAATTCCAGCACTTTGGGATTCTGAGGTGGGAGAATCACTTGAGGCCAGAAGTTCAAGACCAGTTCAAGACCAGGGTCAATATAGAAAGAGCATGCCTCTACAAAGAAAAAAAAAATGTTTTAAATTAGCCAAGTGTTGTGGTATGCACCCGTAGTGTTGCCCACTTGAGAGGCTGAGATGGGAAGATAACTTGAGCCCAAGAAGTTGTGGCTGCAGTGATCTATGATTATGTCAAGCCAGCTACGATTATATTAAGCCTGGGTGACAGAGCAAGACCCTGTCTCTAAAAATAAAAAAGAAAAAGAGAGGTGTTGAAGTCTCCAACTAGAATTGTAGTTGAAGACTAAAAAATTTGTATTTTTTCTTTCAGTTCTATCATGTATTTTTAAACCTCTGTTATTAAATAGATAAACATTTAGAACTGTTATTTCTTCATGATAAACAGACTTCTTTCTTATTATGAAATTGGTCCTCTTTATCGCTGGTAGTATTCTCTCCTGAAATCTGTGTTATCTGATATAGCCGTTCCAGCTTTCTTTTAGGAAGTGTTACTATAGTATTTATTTCCCTTCTTTTTACTTTTAATGTATCTGAGTCTGTGTATTTAAAGGGGATTTCCTGAAGATAACATAATTTGCTCTTGCTCTTTTATCCAATCTAGAAATCTCTGAAATGTTATTTAGATTATTTACATTTAACTTGATTATGGATATGGTTGGGTTCAAATCTACCACTTTCTTTTGTTTTCTGTTTTTATCATTTGTTCTTAGCTCCTTTTTTGCCTCTTTTCCTGAATTATTTTTCACTGGGTGTTTTAAAATGTTTTTTATTATTTTTCTTGGCTTATGAAGTATACCAGGCGTGTGTGTGTGTGTGTGTGTGTGTGTGTGTGTGTGTGTGTGTGTGTGTTTGCCCCAAGATTTGCAGCATATATATTTAACTTACTATAGGTTACTGTCAAATATTATACTACTCATTTTGCAGTATATATATTTAACTTAGTATAGGCTACCTTCAAATATTATGCTCCTCACTTTAAGTATAAGAGCCTTACAATAACATACTTTTCTTTATCCTTGCCCTGCCAAGCCTTTTTTTTTGTTTTTCTGGTCAAACATATGTTATAAACTCTGCAAAACATTGCTTTTGCTGTAAGCAGTCCATTATCTTTTAAAAAGGTTTAAATAATTTTTTCAAAGTCTTTTATATGTGTCAACCTATTTACCATTTCCGGTGCTATTTATTCTTTTCATGTAGATCCACTTTTCTTCTTGATACAAGTTTCCTTCTGCCTGAAGGGCTTCCTTTAACTTTTCTTATAATGCTAGTTGCTGGTGATGAATTCTGGAAAAGTCTTTATTTCAGCTTCATTTTCAAGTTAAGAATACAATTTTAGGTGAATAAGGATTTTTTTGTTTTTTTTCTTTGCTGTTTTTCATTCTTTTCAGTAATTTAAAGATGCCCCTCCATTGTCTTTCAGTTTGCATTGTTTCTGAAGAGAAATCTACTGTTATTTTTGTCTTTGTTTCTATATGGAATCGATTTTTTTTTTTACTTTGTCTGCTTTGTTACATTTGAGAGTTCTCATTACCACTAATTTTTGGCAATTAGAAGGGCTAAGTAGAAAAAACAAAATAAACTACAGACAGTTTTTTAGAATTAATAGAATTTGGCACATTTTTAGATATGAGATCAATATATCAAAACCAATTTTACTTCTAGATAGGAGCCATAAGTCATTCACATTTATATATATATATATAGAGAGAGAGAGAGAACAGATAAGTGGTACCTAAAAATGTAATAAAATATATGCATGAACTTTATGTAGAAAATTATAAAACTTACATAAATTAAAAACAAAACATTAAAGAAAACCTAAATAAATGGATAGACAAGCCATCTTCATGTTAGGAAGACTCAATACAGTTTCTCACCCAGATTATAATTTCAATTCAAATAATCTTAGTCTTGACATTTTTTTCCCCAGAGTCTAAGATTATACATATTAAAGAAGAGAAAAATACAAAAGATAGTTAAGACAACTTTGAGAAAGAAAAACAGGATGGGGGATTTGTCTTATATTCAAAACTATTTTTAAATTGTAGCAATTACAGCAATATTAAATTTTTTTGTAGCAATTTTCATGGTGTAGGGAAGACAAATAAGCTAATTGAAGAGTAGAGAGGCCCCAAACAGTCTCTAAAGAATACGATGTATGACAAATACTACATTATTGATTGTAGTGAGGAATGGATGGATTATTCAGTAAAGAGTTCTAGGAGTACCTGGGGGTTTATATGGACGGGGTGTATGTGTGATGAATTTAGTCTTGTTTCACACCATTCACAATCATTTTCAGGTAGATTAAAGACATAAATGTGAAAAGAGAAATGAAAGTGAGGTCTGTAAACAGTAATATCAACACCACTTATAAGCTAAATCTGGATTTTAAAATTTTTCAAGTGATTGTATGAATATTAAACTTGGAGAAACACTGGTAAAGGAGATTTATATGGATAAATAAAAATTTATATGGATAAATAAAAATTTATATGGATAAATAAAAATGCACGCACACACACACACACACACACACACACACACACACACACACACACACCCCATTGAGGTGGAGAAATAGATCTTTTGTTTGTTTTTGAGATGGAGTCTTGCTCTGTCGCCCAGGGTGGAGTCCAGTGGCTGATCTCAGCTCACTGCAACCTCCGCCTCCTGAATTCAAGTGTTTCTCCTGCCTCAGCCTCCTGAGTCACTGGGATTACAGATGCCTGCCACTATGCCTGACTAGTTTTTGTATTTTTTAATGGACACTGGGTTTCACCATGTTGGTCAGGCTGGTCTGGAACTCTTGATCTCAGGTGATCTACCTGCCTCAGCCTCCCAAAGTGCTGGGATTACAGGCGTGAGCTGCCATGCCCAGCCCGAAATAGTTTTTACAAAACACAAAATGCAGAAATCATAAGAGAAAAAGTAGATTTGATATTAAAATTAAATATCTCAACTACTAGCTAAAAGATGGCCATTTCCCAGAAGTGTTCCCAAATAGGTGACAGAAAGCTTGACTTAAACTGGCTTAAGCATGAAAGGGGATTGATTGGCCCATTAATCTGATGACCAAGTGGAACCATAGACATGGCAGAACTCAACAATTCCACCAAGTAGGAGAAGGAGAAAACAGTAAGTCGTGGCCGTGCAGCCATTCCAACCCCAAAGGGCTGACGGGCTGGATAAGGTAAAGAAAGGAAAAGGATAATTCTGTTTTGAGTAGATGACAATTACCTAGAATGTTGGTAGTGGTCCAGAAGATAACTCAATATAGATAAGGAACCTTTGCTGGGTTTTCTAAGAAATATATATATATTTTAATTTCCACAGTTGTATAGTTGATACAGTGATTTGTACCTGAATGAAAGCTGCCACATAGAAACCCAGGAGGAAGCCAGTATCTCAAACAGTACAATTATATGACAGTGTTTGAAATGCTGGAGGAAGCTTCATTCAAAGCAAGGCCTACCTGTGGACTTTTCAATTTCTTGAGGCATTGTTATTAGAGTCTTATGGTGTATCCAGAAAATTGCCTGTAATTTTTAGCAGCAACTTGAACGTATTTCTTTGATTTTTTTTCTCATGGCAAAGAATTTTTCGATAAATATAATTTTTAACAACAGTACTTTGACATATATAAAAGATATTGCTCTTTTACAACTCAAGCTAATTAAATTCTACATAGAAGTTATCAATTATGCTTAATTTTTCAAGCCTAAATCATTCTTTAACAATACAAATTAAAATAGGTTTCTATCTAAAGTTACATAGAAAAACTTATGACAGATAAACCATTAGCATTTAAGATTAGTGTGTACAAGAATAATGGCAATTATACTTTTCCTTTTTTTATTTTTTTGCGACAGAGTCCTGTCTGTCACACAGGCAGGAGTACAGTGGCACAATCATAGCTCACTGTAATCTAGAATTTCTTGGCTCAAGCAATCCTCCCACAGCAGCTATGTGAGTAGCCAGAACTACAGGTGTGTTCTGCTGTGCCTGGATATTTTTTTAATTGGTATTTTTTCAGAGATGGGGTCTTACTATGTTGCCCAGGCTAGTCTCAGACTCCTGGCCTTAAGCAGTCTTCCTGCCTCAGCCTCCCAAAGTGTAGAGATAATAGGCGTGAGCCATCATGCCTGCCCCATGCTTTTCCATTTTATTAGGAAGGTGATTCAGGCTGAACAGGAAAATATCACGGGAAAGTCCTTTGCTCAAACACACACACACACACACACACACACACACACAGATACACGCACAAAAACATATTTTAATAAGAGTTAATCATAAGAATTTTTGGAAAAGTTGTTAGCCCTTTCCCTCTTAGTAAAGTTTTAGTTGATTTTACATTGTAAATGCTAAAGAAAACATTTAAAAAATTGTTTTGATATGTCTTCAAAGTTATAAAAGTTATAAAGTTGTCAATGTTGAAAATATATTTGGTAGTTTAGCATTATCTTGCTTCCAGGATAATGTTCTCACACTTTATAGCTTTAAAAATGTGCTTTACTCATGAGAACTAAAAATGTTATGCTTTGAGAAACCCAAGTGGAAAAGTTTAAAAGGTACTTTGTAACTATTTTTGGGGGGGGCGGAGGTTGAAAAAGGATAAGACTGTTTGGATTATGTTGTTCTCTAATTTAGTAAAAAAATATATTAATGAATGTATGTTAACCTTCAGGTTATCATCATTCTTTCTCAAGATAGTTTTATGGTAAAAATAGACTACTGAGCTGTCTTGTTAAATTTTTAAAGATGAGTTTGGATGAGTTGCAAATAACATCCTCTACCCTTAGGTCAAAAAGAATATGTAAACCAAAATTTTTTAGATAGAAATACTTATTATAGTTTTGACTGTCACACTTCTTATTAAAATGATTGTATAAGGATATACAATCTTTTTAAAGTTTTATTCTGAATATGTTCTGAATTTGTAACACATGTTCATTTTTAACATGTTCAGAGTAACACATATTCATTTTATTATCTTTAAAATCTTCTTTTAAAGTCAAAGATAAAGTTGTACCCAGAAATAAACTTTGTTAATATTTTGACATATCTGACATATCTTATTTTCTAATTTTTTCTATCTATATGTATATGTAGATTTTGTGGTTATTACTAATGAAGATTGGCCAGGTAATGGTGGCTCACACCTGTAATCCCAGCATTTTGGGAGGCTGAAGGGGGTGGATCACCTGAGGTCAGGAGTTCGAGATCAGCCTGGCCAACATGGCAAAACCCTGGCTCTACTAAAAATACAAAACAGAACAAGACTTCATCTCAAAAAAAAAAAAAAGATTATGTTGTACATGTAATCTTTATTCTTTTCTTGGAAATCATGAATCTTTTTTATGTCATTAAATATATTTTCAAATGCAAAATATAGATTTTAATAACTACACAATATTCTTTCTTAGTTCAACAAACATTTAATCTTCAATGTGCCATAATCTTTTTTTATTATAATGTGTTTTTTTAATTAAAAGAAACATTTCAAAATATTTTCTTAATATGCTTCTCTCCAGGGATTATTCCAAGTATGCACATGGAAGCCTGTTTCTCTATGGAGGGACCTAGAGGCAACTCATAATCCTATAGTCAGGGGTTCTTGGAATTCATTCCCAACCTCTTCATTAATCTACTAAAAATATCTACCATAATCTTTTAAATCATTTTTCTGTTGTATATTTTGCTGGTTTATAAAGTTCCTTAATATAAAAAGTACCATGGTAAACATATCTACGTGTAAATCTTTGATAATATGTATTATTATTTTCTTAGGATGTGCTTTCAGAATATGCAGTGGTTAAGGCACTTGATATCTACTGATGGCTTATATCTGTAAAAGGTATACTTTTCCACAGGAATTGTTGTTTAAGTGTATGCTCATCACAATGGAGTATTTCCATTTTTAATTAGTGCATACATTATGTTATAATTATATTTATTACCAATTTTTTAATTAAAGTAAGACAATTGCATAGATTTCTTATTGCCATCGCTCCTCACCGATGAGGAAAAAGTAAAACTCTGAACATTTAGCTGTTTGTTCTGGTGTCTAACAACATATTTCTTAATTTTTTTCTTTTTTTTGAGAGGGAGTCTAGCCCTGTCCCCAGGCTGGAGTGCAGTGGCACGATCTCAGCTCACTGCAACCTCTGCCTCCCAGGTTCAAACAATTCTCCTGCCTTAGCCTCCCAAGTAGCTGGGACTACAGGTGTATGCCACCACGCTCAGCTAATTTTCATTTTTTTTTAGTAGAGACGGGGTTTCACCATGTTGGCCAGGATGGTCTCGATCTCTTAACCTTGAGATCCACCCGCCTCGTGATCTGCCTGCCTCAACCTCCCAAAGTGTTGGGATTACGGGTGTGAGCTGCTGGGCCCAGCCTCTAATGACATATTTCTACATAATATGATTCTCAGGCATTATTTTCAGACTACCTATTATGGAAGAGGAGGAAATATTAATAGCACTCTGACACTGCCCTAATTCCTATCTACCCAATCTGCCCATATGCTTATATCATATTTTAATGTATAATTTTGTGTTTCCTTGCTAGAATTTTCCTACATGGAGTACTCCATCCTCTTGTTCTAGTCTCAGCTGGCTGCTCCATGGGCTACTTCATAGCTTTCATCACAGAGCTTTGCTGGACCTCTCTCCTGTGTGTCATCTCTGTTTCTTGGATCCTGTGCTTTCCTTTTCCTGCTGTACTCTTGACGTTTCAGTGAAGTTCATCCACGAAGTCCAGAATTCTGCGTGGAAACCAGCTTCCTCCTCAGCTTCAGCTCTTTCAATGGGTACATCCGAACCGATGACTTTTCCTTCCTGCTACATAGGTAACACTTGCTTGTTGGTCTAATTTCCATTTTCCAGAAATTTCTCAAAATGTCTGCTAATAGCCCCTCACTCATATTTTTCATGTGGGTTCATAGCTTTCGTATTTCTTTATTATTGTAAATGGGGGCTGTGGAAGGTGAAGAAACGCATGCTTTCATAAAACAGAAGCTCTCCTTCATTTACTTAAATATTTTTATCGATTCTAGAAAATGCAGAAAGTTAGTACAAGATCATTAGACAGAAAGTCAAAGATTACAGAAGTACTGAAGCAGACCATTCTTACTTTCTTTGCAATGTCCATTACATCCACACATAGGTAAACTGTTACAAATCCAGAATGGTGAAAGAGTCAAACAATGGCTGAGGGAAGTGGAGGTTAAGATATAGCTCAACAGTGAAAGTAGCAAGGAAAGAGCTGGGCAAAGCAAAGATCATCTTTTGTACAGTTGATACAGGTACAGTGTTCTGTATTAGCTAGAGCAATATGAAGAAAATAAATTAAGTCCCTTATACCTAAGATCTCTATTTTTCTGTTGATTACATATGCAGTGGCAATGGAAAGAAGGGAAAATAATGGGGATAGCATTTGCTGATTCTCTGATCATGCAACACTGGCAGTATTCTAGACTCATTCTATTAATTACATCAACCACATCTTATAAAGCACATTTCCAAAGGCCATATGTAAGAGGCCTTGGCTTCATTGGTTGCATTTATTAGCTCCTTAAGTTGACAACATATAATTGTTTTCATATAATTTTCATCAAATAAAATTCATTTTAATTTGTATGAACATATTTAAAGTGAAAAATATCTTCTCAAATGGTCCATATCTCAGGCAGCAGATATTTTATGGGCTTCACATCTCAACTGCCAGAGATCTCAGGCATAGCATGCATTAATCACAACCACTTACTGACCTGGTTCAGATGCTTACTCAGTACATGGGGCTAGGCTCAGAGTGTGTCTTAGGCTAAAGAAAAAATTATTCAAGTTGAGCATATCCATAAACTTGCTCAAGCAATGTATTTGGGGGAATAAACACAAGTTTATTCCTAGTTGGAAAGATATGATGCTTAGGACTGAACCTGTTGCCTTTCTGGAATTAAGAGCTAGAAAACATAGAGACATTTCTTTCTAACTGACACAGTTTCTAATAGAAACAATCCACCAGGATGTTGAACCCACATTTTAAGAGTTCTTTGGAATTTACTGAAAATGGAAAACTGATTACATTGGGCACATAGGACATTTATATTTATAGAAACATTCTAGATAAGACAAGAATTTTAAAAGCCAGAAATCACTTTTACTGGGCATTTTCAGAAAAATGTTGTCAACTTTTTGTAATTTTTAATAGGCAAAAAAGGATTGTTATATTGATATTGACAGAAATTAGGTGGTTAATTAGAGAGTCTAGTGTAAAAGGATGAATTGCTCTAACATTGGTTTAGAATTTTTCTTTATATGATTCAATTTTGTGGTCTGGCAAAGGCCCAATAGTCATTTATCTGGTATGCATACCCTTCCACAGCTGGATTTTCAAATATGATTATAAAGTTCATATGACAGAACTATTCTGAAAATAAATATGTCAGCAGGCTTTGCTTTATTTTATGTATTTATTCTGGATATAACATAACTTGATACAAACACAGACTACAATTTAAGACATTTTGCCAGGGCTCTTCAAGTATAGCATCGTTTGAGATTGTGGAAGGTGATTTAGAAACACCTGGGTTGAATATTTATATTCCAGTCTTAAATCCTAAAAGCCTTCAGTTTTATAGTACTTTTGGGGAAAGACAGGAACTACATTAATACTTGTTAGTGTAGAAGTTAATGCATTGCTGGAAAAGCCTTGGAAAAAATTAGAAAATTATGCAAAAAATGAAGGGAAAACTAAAAAGGGTAGTGTTCGATCAGCATTTATAGGTTTAGGGATGTATTTTTTAGAATGTATTTTTAGGAATATATCTTTCATATTTTAGTGTTTGGGAGGATGATGAGAAGATTCATTAGAATAAAATTCTAAATCTTCATTTTTTTTTTTTTTTTTTTTTTTTTTTTATAAAGACAAGGTTTCACCATGTTGGGCAGGGTGGTCTTGAACTCCTGACCTCAGGTGATCTGCCCACCTTGGCCTCCCAAAGTGCTGGGATTACAGGTGTGAGCCACCGCACCCGGCCTAAAATTCTAAATCTTATATGTAAATGGGAATTTTTGTTCATAGTAGTATTTTATGGAATGTGGCTAAGAGTCCCATCTAATGGTGAAACAAAAATGAATACAATATTCTTCTCAAGCTCTATGTGGTCCTCCTGGTACCTCTGTCTTTTTAATCACAAGGTTCTCATGCTTTCCTTCCTCCTTTCCTTACATCTGTTTGGTCCAACTTGATGCCACACAAGAAAAAAGCTTATTTGGTAGAAGAATATAAGCTGATATTAGTAGGGAGCAGAACCATAAGGTCTCCTTCTCTCTTCTTGAGTAATATGTTTACATTTAACAGCAGTCATCTAGAGGAGCACCTCCAGCTTTCCTGTCAGAAAGAGTGATTTTCAGATAGTGTAGTAGAAGAGCAAGCAGCACTGTAGCTCATGATGTAAATATTTTCTCAGAAAAATTTTATAGCCTACCATATAACATGTTAGCTACATAACCTGTCATACATTTGAAAAAGTCCTTTCATAAGATAATCTTTACCAATAATAAATAATAGTAGTCATTGCTAATATGTTTGAGTACTTTACTTTGGCCAGGCACAAAGTGGTTTACATATATTAACTCACTTGGATCTCCCAATAATTGTATTAGGTAGGTTCTTTTGTTATCTCATTTTATGGATGAGATATCTGTCAATTCTCTTTTGTGATTGATGCACTACCTCCAAAATTAGTGGCTTAAAATATCAACCCATCATTTAACTCAAGATTCTGTGGAATGATGGCTTGGGTGGGGCTTAGCTGGCTGCTTGTTCTTAGCCAAAATAGGTGATCTTGGCTGAGCTCTATGAACCTGTGATCAGCTAGTGAGCCAGCTGGAGCCTGACTGATCTATAAAGACCTTAGCTAGATCTTACTCCAACAGGGCTTTTCCCCGCACAGTTCCTCATTCTCTAGCCTACCAGCCCTGGCTTGTTCATGTGGTAGTCTCACAATTCCAAAAGCTCTCAAATGAAACTGCAAGGCCTCTTAGGCCCAGCTGTGACACTAGCATAACCTCATTTTTGGTGCATTGTATTGGTCAAAGCAAGTAATGACTCCTACCAGTTTCAAAGTAGGGGGAAAAAGACTCCACTTTTCGAGAGGAGCATCATTGTGGGTTTTTTTACATTTGCTTCTGTCTCTAAGACATGTGTCATGACTTGCCAAAGATCACAGTTAATAAATAAAGGAATTGAATTCAAATCCATGTAGTTTGAGGCCATTACACTGCATAATTCAGCATTGTGTTTCAAATATCAGTGCTAACCCTTGACCTCTTCCTCCTGTTAATGCTAAGTTACCATACCAATTTCTAATCATAAATTCTTTTTAAAGTGGTACTAGTAGCTTTGAATATGCAAACTGAAAACTGTTAAATAATCTCTGCAAAATCTAATGGGTCTAGGGCAGTATTTTGTAGACTCACCATGAGTCTCAAGAGTTCATCAAGTCTCTTGGACAAGGAAGGGTGTCAGATCTGATACTCCAGTTAATGACTTACTAACTCACAATGGGCTTTTCATCTTTTCAGAATGGTCTCTGGGACTGGAAGCTAAATATGGAGATTGTGAGTGGCTTTGAAACCAAATAAACAAAATGAGTTACCAAATACCCTTTCGTACATTAAATTCCTTTCCCATCGTATTGATCGACCCTCAGTCTGTTTAGTCCAGGTGCAGTTTTATTTACTGGCATCAATGGCTCTGGAATCATCAGAATTGCCTCATCGTTATTGGTTTTCATTTTGGATCCCAGATGACTGTGATTTTTCCCTTCATTATTTAACCACACATTTAATTCAAATCATTCATGTTCAGTAAGGTAGCTTTTAATATCTCCATATTCCCTAAATCTGGGAGCCTGGACCATTGACATGAAATACTTCTAGGACCCAGGCTTTTAAAATTGGAAATATGGCTGGTTGCTTCTTATCTCAAATTTCCTTGCCGTATAGTGAGCAATTTTTTTTTCATCTTGGACTTCCACTTTTCTTTTTGATTAAGAAAAATAAATGAACTGAAATAGAATTCTTTCCTCTTCTTGTTTTATTCATTGCTATGCCCTTTAGTGGTTCCTGTACTTTGTATTCTAGAGAGTTGTGGACCTCAAGAGTCGGCATAGGATCTTAGGAGATGATAAAAACTGCTGACACAATAGCTGTTTTCTCCAACGAGTCCAAGTGCTTTTGCTTTTGATTCCCTACTTGATGTCAGCAGTGAGCATGAAGAACAGTCCCCCAAAATAAAATGGTCAGCTTCTTTCCAGAGCTCTTTGGTAAAAATAGGAAATGACTGCAGATTGGCTTTTTCAATTCATCACTCCATCTAGAAATATATTTTTAAACAAATGCTTGGTTCTTTATATTTTCACAAGGAGGAACTGTATTTATTATTTATTGTTATGTATATCTTTTTAAATTGTTTTTTTGAGATGGAGTCTTGCTCTGTCACCCAAGCTGACAGTACCACTGTCACTGTGTCACTGTGGTACCACTACCACAATGGAGTGATCATAGCTCTAAAGCGATCCTCCTTGTCTCGGCCTCCTGAGTAGCTGGAACTACAGGAATGCCACCGTGCCCAGCTCATTTTAAATTATTTTTAGAGACTGTGTCTCACTATGTTATCCAGACTGGTCTCAAATCCTGTCTCTAAGCAGTTCTGCCATCTCAGCCACCCAAAGTGTTGGAATTACGGGATTGATCCACCATGGGCTGTATACATCTTGAATATCTCTATCAAAAGTGTATATGTTACTTATTAAAGGCCAAGCATCATTTTAAGTGTTTTTCTCATTACTCAATTTATTTAATGTCTCCATATAATAATGTGCTGCAATATATATTTTAGGCTTAAAAATATTAATATCATTAAAACCTGGCATCCTAGCATAAGAAATATTCTGAATAAAGGACATAACTGGATATACCTAGGTATGCATTGCAGACTTATTGATAACAGAGGAATAAAGGGAACATTCTATTTAGCAACAAGGAAATTGCAGTCACTCAAACCATGTGTATAAAGGATAATTGCCACAGTAGTAAGGCAAAAGCTAGACTTGAATATTTTATATAGCGTATAGAATAACATCTAAAAAGTCTATAGACATACATCAATGTAGAATATAGAATAACATCTTAAAAGTCTATAGACATACACCAACATGTTACTCTGAGACATGAGAATAAGAGTTTCTTTTTCTTTTATTTACATATTTTTCTATTTTCTAAAATTAGCCCACTTTTCTTTGATATTTTACTGAACAAAAATCTGAAACAAATTCAGATATATATATCTGAGTATATATATTTTTCAGATAATTCAAATATATAATATATGTATATTTGTTTGTTTGAGATGGTGTCTTGCTGTTTCCCAGGCTGAAGTGCAGTGGCGCAATCTCGACTCACTGCCACCTCCACCCCTTGAGTTCAGGCAATTCTCTTGCTTCAGCCTCCCAAGTAGCTGGGATTACAGGCAACCACCACCATGCCTGGTTAATTTTTGTATTTTTAGTAGAGACAATGTCTCACTATGTTGGACAGGCTGGTCTTGAACTCCTGACCTCAGGTGATCCTCCCTCCTTGGCATCCCACAGTACTAGGATTACAGACATGAGTCACCACACCCAGGCAAATTCAGATATATTTTTTGATCTATCAAACATTTGTATTGTAATGATAAAATAGTTGATTTAAAAAGATAATTGTAACATTTGCAGAAATAACAGAAAAAAAGATATGTGAAACAATAATTTACAGTCTCACTACTGTGAAGTAAGCACTGTTAGCATTTTCTCATATTCCCTCATTGATTTTTTCCACATATCATTATATATATGCACATGCACACCTATGTATGCACACACACAAACACACAATTTTGATTCCTAAATTTTACCTTATCATTAATTGCATATCATGAAAAATTCTTCATAAATATTTAAATTACTATAAAATATTTCATGGTACAAATGACATAAGTTATTTCCTCTCTTATTAGACTTTTGAGTTGTTTTTATTTTTTGTTATTATGAAAAAATAGATTCACATACTTTTTGATAACTTTTTGTGTGCTTTTAAAAAAAATATGTCCCAAGGGAATGGTTAGTGACATTCTAATCAGCAAACCCACCGCTGTTGGTCAGTCCTCATCCTTCCTGTCATTTGTACTGCTTGCCTGATGTTGGCTACCTTGTCTTCCCGGTTGCATCCCTCTTCTCCCACGGCTTTCATGAAATAGTGGTTTCCTGATTTTGCCACTGGCCTAACACCTTTCTCAGTTCACTAAAGGTTTGTTTTTCCTTGTACTTTCCTAACTTGATGCTCCTAATATTTGGATTTCCATTTTTTTTCAGTCCTTGCATGACTGTCTCCCTCAATCCTAAGCTTTTATGCTTCTATGAAATTGAATCGTACAATTTCATAAAATCCTTCTATCAGGATTACTACTAAATCTTTTCCTTGAGTTCTGAACTCTTTCCCATTCTCTAGATTCACATTGCTCCTTGCTGTGGATGGCTACTTAAAATTCAAAACGTTTGAAATGGAAAGCAAATTTAACAGCAAGTCAACCATTTCTCCTGTTATATTTCCCTCTTATTTCTACCTGCGGCACTACAGTGCTTTCAGTCTTGAACTTGGAGTGTTCAAAAAAAAAATGGCTTACTTGAGATGTAATCAAACTTTACATATTGAAATTATAAAGTTTGATCTGTTTTAAAACCATTGCAACAATCAAGATAATCAATTCTGTCACCCCAAAAGTATCTTCAAGCTCTTTTAAATTTCTTTCTTTTAAATTTTAAAATTTCTTTCAAATTTCTTTTAAATTTTAAAATTTCTTTCTCTAGCCCCATCCTGAGACAACTGCTGATTTACTTTCTGTCACTGTAGATTACTTTTCATTTTCTTGAGTTTTGTGTGAATGAAATCATACAGTATGTACTCAGCATAATGATATTGAGATTTATCTACAATGTTGCATGCATTAATATCTTTTTCTTTTTATTGCCAAATAGTTTGTCACACATGGATGTATCCAAATTTGTTTATCCATTCACTTGTTGATATCATTTGGATTGTTTCTAATTTTTGATTATTAGAAATAAAGCTGCAATGAACATTGGTATTGTAAACCAAAAAGTAGCTAAGACAAGTATTAATCAATTTAGAAGTTTATTTTGCCAAGGTTAAGAACATGCCTGTGACACAGCCACAGAAGGTTTTGATGACATGTGCCCAAAGTTGTCAGGCTACAACTGAGTTTTACACATTTTTGGGAGACAAAAGACATCAATCAATACATGTAAGATGTACATTGGTTTGATCCAGAAAGGTAGGACAACAGGATGTGGAGGATTCCAGGTCACAGGCACCTTCAGAGATTTTCTGATTGGCAGTTGGTTTAGTTATTATCTAAAGACCTGGAATCTAATGTGTCATGGGAGTTTTTAAAAAAGTAAAATTAAAATAAAGACCTGGAATCAGTAGAAAGAAATATCTGGGTTACTATAAAGGGTTGTGGAGACCAAGGTGTTATCATGCAGATGAAGCCTCCAGGTAGCAGGCTTCAGAGAGAATAGATCGTAAATGTTTCTTCTCAGATTTAAAGAGCATTGTCTATCAGTCTTAAGTTCTGTGTTGGTGTTAATGGTAATGAGGCACATCCAACTCCTCCTTCCCATCATGGCCTGAAGTAGTTTTACAGGTTAACTGCGGAATGCTCTTGGCTGAGAGGAGGGGTCTATTCAGAATGGTTGGCAGGTTTAGAATTTTATTTTTGTTTGCAGTATGCAAGTTTTTGTGTGAACACACTTTTTTTTATGTCTCTTGTGTATATTTCTAGGAGGTAAGTGTATACTTAATTTTCAAAGAAACTGCCAAACTATTTCCCAAAGTAGTTGTACAGTTCCTATCAGCAGCATATGAGAGTCTAGTTGCTCCATATCTTCAGTGTCTTAGTCTATGATACTGTAACAAAATACATTGGACTTGGTGATTTACATATAATATAAATTTATTTCTCATGGTTCTAGATGCTGGGAAGTTTAAGATCAAGGCACCAGGAGATTCACTGTCTAGTGAGGGCTGCTGTCAGATTTCATGCTGGTGCCTGGTTGCTGCATCCTTACATGGCGGAAGGCAAAGGGCAAAAGGAATGATTACTGTGTCCTCACATGGCAGAAGAGATGTCAGGGATAGAAGGGATAAACTCTGTATGAAGCATCTTTTGTGAAGGTATTTATCCCATTCACACAGGCAGAGCCCTCATCACCTAATTGACTCCTAAAGGAATTGGTACTATTATATTGACAATCAAATTTCAACATATGAATTTTTGGGGATAAAATTCCACTCCTAGACCCCCTCCAAATTTTTTGTTTGTCTCACTTGCAAAATACATTTATTCCATCTCAGTAGCCTCAAAAATCTTAAGACGTTCCAGCATCAACTCAAAAATCTGAAGTCCATACTGTCTTCTAAGTACCATTTAAATTAGATATGAGTGAGACTCAAGATCTGATTCATCCTAAGGCAAAATCTCCTCCGACTGTGAACCTGTGAAATTAAACAAGTTGTGTGCTTCCAAAATACAATGGTAGAACAGGCATAAAATAGACATTCCTATTCCAAAAGGGAAAAATAGGAATGAAGAAAGGGATAATAGTTTCTATATAACTCCACAATCCAACAAGGCAAACAGTATCACGTTTTGAGTCTTTGACTGCGTGTCCCACCTTTTGGATACCTTGAAGCCCAAGTTGGGGCCTGACTGACAGGTTGGAGTCTGGTGCCTGTGACTCTCGTAGGCTGGTGTTGTACACTGCTGGCTCTAATGGTCTCAGGGGAGCCCTGCCCCTATGGCTCCGCTAAGCATTGTCCTCGTAGAGACTCTTTGAGATGGTCCTACCCCTGTGGCAGTTCTCTGCCTGGGCCCCAAGGCCCTCCCAGAACATCCTTTGAAATCTACATGAAGGTAGCTATGCCCCCATAGTTTGTGTACTCTGTGCACCTGCAGACTTCACACCCCGTGGATGCTGCTAAGGTTTACCACCAGTGCCTTCTGGATTGGTGGTCATTGCAGACTGCAAGCCACACATGGAGTGGCTGAGGAACACTGTGCCAGAATGTAGAAGCAGAAACTTAAGGTGGCCCTGGGCAGCAAACCACAAGGTCCCACGGGCCTTTGAGATAGTTCCGCCTTCAAGGCCCTGATACTCTGGCCCTGTCGTAGGATTGGCAGTTTTGAAGATCTTCAAGATGGCTTTGGAATCATTCTCCCATTTTGTAGGTGAGTAGCATCTGGCTTCCTTATGTTCATACCTAATCTCCTTAACAAACAGTCCCTTGGTCACACTCTTGGTGTTCTCTTCTGAACATGTCTTTGCTTTTGTTACAAGCTGAGAATTTTTCAATTCTAAGATATGCTTCCCTTTTGATTCTAAATTCTATTTTTAATTCATTTATCTCCTCTTGCATTTGATTATAAGAAGTCAAGAGAAGCTGTGCCACACCCTTGACACATTGCTTAGAGATTCTTTCTCCAAATATCCTAGTTTGTCATTCTTAAATTCTGCCTTCCACAAAACACTAGGAAGGGGACACAACTTAGCCAAGTTCTTTTCCTCTTTATAGCAAGATGGCCTTTCCTCCAGTTTCCAGTACCCCTGTTTCTCATGCCTAACTGAGACCTCATCAGAATTGCTTTTACTGGCCATATTTCTACAACATTCTGTTCATGACCACTTAGATACTCTCCAAGATTTAAGTTCTCCCTACAGCTCTCTTCTGAGCCCTCACAGGAATTGCCCTTCATGCTTAGTTCAGGGCAATCTAAGCTTTTTCTAGCATACATCTCCAAACTCTTCTAGTCTCTAACCATTACCCAGTTCCAAATCCATTTTCAAATTTTTAGGTATATTATTTTAGTAGCATCTGAATTCTCAGTACCAATTTATGTCTTAGACCATTTGAGTTGCTATAACAAAATACCACAGACTAGGTGATTTACAAATAATAGAAATGTATTTCTGACCATTCTGGAGGTGGAAAAATCCAAGATCAAGGTACCAGCAAATTCAGTGCCTGGTAAAGACCTACTCTGCTTCTTCATAGATGGTGCTTTTGCGATGTCTCCACATAGTAGAAGGAATGGAAGGGCTAAAGGCACTGAAATGCTATCTTTAATTTTGCTTGTAAAGATCACTGATATCATTTTTAAGAATGGAGCCTGAGTGACCAAATCACCTCCTAAAGACCACACCTGCATCTTTGAATATAATTACTATTGTTGATTAAGTTTCAACTATGAATTTTGAAGGAAAATATTCAGATCACAATACTTATCAACACTTGATATTGTCAGTCATTTTAATTTTAGTCAATTATTGGTATTGTAATTGTATTTAATTGTGGACTTAGTTTGTATTTCTCTGATGACTAATGATATGGATCATCTTTTTATCCACACATACATGCTAAATCACTATCAGTGTGCATCCATATTTTGGCCATTTTTTAGTTGAGTTGTTCATCTTATTAACTTACAAAAGTTCTTTATGTATTCTGGATAAAAGTCTTTTTCTAAGATACATTTTATGAATATTTTCTCCAGTTTTTGGTTTGCTTTTCATTTTTTACACATCTCTTTTTAAAAAAGAGTGAGCACTTTTTATTCTAATAAAATTTAATTCACCATTTTTTTTTCTTATCCTGTGCCTTTAGTGTTCTATTTTAGAGTGAATGAGTTAGAAGAGTCAATGAATGGCCCTACAGGTCTAAGGATGCAGCCTAAAGTAAACCAAGTGTTTTGTTTTAAAAGTGTATGTGAATTTTGCATTCTATTTTATAAAATGACCTTTCTTGATTTAATGTAAGATTAATGCTTTACATATGAATTTATCTGATGCTTCAGGATAAAGGCCTATATTTAGTTCATGGTATAGTATTGCACAGTTTCAGAATATAAGAACTCTCGGTTGCTAATCATAGAACTGAATGGCTACTTGCCTCAGATATCATAACATTAATATTGATGATGAGTTCCAGTACAATCAAAAAAAGATAAGGCCACAATTAAAAGGAGAAATTGCTGCAAAGTTTCTATATTTCTATATTTATTATATTTACAATATAAATAGAAACTACAACAATTACCCCTTTCAAGTGTCATCTTTTTGCTTGTACTGGAACATATATGTATATGTACAAACAAACATATATATATATATGTTCCACAGTTCCAGTACACATATATATGCAGAATATTTAATAAGCAGAAAAAATATATATAATCTTTTATCTTTAATCTTTTCTGACTCTATTAGTTCGTTCTTATACAGCTAATAAAGACATATCCAAGACTGCATAATTTATAAAGGAAAGAGGTTTAATTCGCTCACATTTCAGCATGGCTAGAGGGGCCTCAGGAAACTTAACAATCGTGGCAGAAGGGAAAGCAGGCACGTCCTTCTTAACAAGGCAGCAGCAAGGAAAAGTGCAGAGTGAAGGAGGGGAAAAGCTCCTTGCAAAACCAAAAGATCTTGTGAGAACTCACTCAATATCACAAGAAGAGTATAAAGGTAACCATCCCAATGATTCAATTACCTCCCACCAGGTTCCTCCCACAACACATGGGAATTAAGGGAACTACAATTTAAGATGAGATTTGGGTGGGGACACAACCAAACCATATCACTGACCATTGAGTATATTATTAACTTTGTATGTAGATTCAATGATTCAACTACTATATTATTATCTTTCTATGTAGATTCAATGAATCAACTACTTAAATATGTCTAGGCTAATAATCCTTCCTGGATGAATAACAGATGAACAACTAAATATAAATGAAAACAAATGGTCTTAAAGAAGAGGATTCAGAATTGTCATCAGCCCTTCACAATCACTATGTTTTCTCTAATAAGCTCATATACCCATAGCATATTTCCAAAGTTTATTGACTTCTTCCAGAATTTCTGTATAAAATAATGATTATGATCTCATAGAGTTCAGGCTTGCTTACCAAAGAGCATGCCTTCCCAGGATGATGCCCTTTCAAAGGAGCTGGTGCCCCCAGGAGCACTGGGAGAGGGAGGCACACAGATGCACTGTATTACATTCTTAACCTAAACCCTGCTTTATGATCTCAGAATCTTCCAAACTTTTACTTTTTCCAAATCTGAAAATCTTGTCACTCTATGATCCAGAGACATAAGGCAAGCCAAATTTGGTATCTGGATACCAAACACTCACATAGTATTTGGTATCAAATATATTTTTATGCTTTTAAAAATATATTTGTGGATTTGACCTATTGAGATACATCAGTATTCCTATGCATATACACACATATTTGCATAGTAAATATTTTAGTAAACAAGGGTAGTATAATTCTTACAAAACACAAAACAATAGTTTCTGCTGTTGAGCTATTTGCTTTAGATTTGATATGTCTATAAATGGCTGTATAAAATATGTTTTAAGAAGTGATAATAGGTTAGAT
Organism: Plecturocebus donacophilus; assembly: GCA_004027715.1. Lineage (NCBI taxonomy): Eukaryota > Metazoa > Chordata > Mammalia > Primates > Pitheciidae > Plecturocebus > Plecturocebus donacophilus. The sequence goes on along the minus strand of PVKP010018442.1, from coordinate 24,053 downwards.
ATTAAGCAAGTGAATGTAGCAACTAGGCCTAAGGTATATTACCAGGTTTTTATCTTCATTGAGCAAATCATAGAAGAAAGTGGAGAATTCATTTCATATCTTTATCTGTACATATTCCTTATTGATTTAACTACTTAAATAATCTCATGGGTATATAGCTCTTACTTCATCTATATCTTTTTTCCTGACTTCTCTGATAGCTTAGGAGAGAAGGAAGATGTGTTCAGATGCATATGCAAAGACCTGCCAGAACACACACAAATGGGAGAATGGTAAAGGAGTAATCGAGTAATGAGAAGCATTAATAATTTGTTTTGCATAGAAGTCAGATATACAAGCATTAAAATATACACCTATTATAACCACTAAAATTATGGTTCATTTTGATGGGAAAAATTCTGCTGAAAATCTAATTTCAGGCAATTGTTGAGCAAGCAAGATCATAGTAACTATCTTATCGGTGCTTTCTATGTATTTATTTTTCTGATTAATTGTGCTAGTTATGTTAAGCATTTATTAGTCACTCTGTATAATGTAACATGAGTAAAGGCAAGTTATTAGACCTTAGTACCAAAAAGTATTTGAAAATTCAGTGTTTATCTCTTCCTTTATAACATGTGACTTCATCTTATTTATGCTGTTGCATTTGGAGTAGTTCAGTATGTTTGCAATAGTCACTTAAGTTCATACATTATGTAGGAATATATTATCATTGCATAAACAAACTCTTAAAGCACAAGTTTCTTTAAAAATTATCATTATATTAAAAAGCATTAGTTTTTATATTAAAAATTAGTTTTTATATTAAAAATTAGTTTTTATATTAAAAATTAAAAAAAGCATTATATTAAAAAGCATTAGTTTTAAAATAATGTGTATTTGGAAGTGCCCTCAATTCGGAACAAATGTGTTGTATTAAAATAAGCTGCTGGCTTTTTTTTTCTTTAAAGAGTAAAATTTGCTTTATTTTTCCCACTCTAAAATGTAATAAGTAGTTTTCTAAAGATGACCTCTCTTAATAGATGTTTTCTTCTAGGCCTTTTTTTTAGGCTGCATGTTTACATAACTGTGATTCTGCACACAGTTTCTATTTTGCATTTCAAACTTGTAATTAAACATATTTTTCCTATAATACTATAAAATTGCATGCATATAACTTAAAAATATGACTGACTATGCCATAATTACTTCAGTTAATACTGTAATATTGCACACTTCAGTATGGTGTTAAAAAATACTTCAGCAAATCTCTTACTACATGAAGCTGTTTCCCAAATTTCACATTATTTTATTTTGTTAGAGTATTAGTCAGCTTTACTGCTTTAGTGGCTGGAGATAAGAGATTTATTGCAAGGAACTGGCTTACATGATTATTGAGACTAGCTAGGCAAGTGTGAAATCCACAGGGAGGATGTCAGGAAGGGCAGTCTGGAACTCTCTTGCATAGGCTGAAACTGCTGTCTAAGGCCAGATGAGGTGGCTCATGCCTTTAATCCCAGCACTTTGTGGGGCCATGACCGGAGGATTGCTTGAAACCAGGTGTTCCAAGCCAGTTTGGTCAACAAAACCAGACTGTGTTTGTACAGAAAAAATGAGGAAAGGAAAGAAGGAAGGAAGGAAGGAGGGCAAGGAGGGAGGGAGGAAGGGAGGAACTGATATCTATAGGCAGAAATGCTTCTTCAAAGAAGCCTAACTCTGCATTTAAGCCATTTTAACTGATTGAATAACACTCACTGAGTCTTATTTAACTGATTGAATACTGCTTATGGTAATCAATAATTTCCATCACTAGAGTAAACTGATTATAGACATTAATCACATCTAAAAAATAATATCTTCATAGCATCACCTACCTAAGGTGTTTGTGAATAAGTGGGAACTATACTCTAGCCAGGCTGACACATCAAAGGACAATCACAGTTAAATTCTCAGAAATAGAATAGCTGAATCAAAGGGAGTAAATTTTTAATTTTTTTCAATGTTTATAAAATTGTAGACCATTTTTAGAGCAGATTAAGCTTCACAGCAAAATTGAGAGGAAGGTACAGAGATATTCCATATACTTCCTGTCCCCACACATGATAACTCCCTCATTATCAAAGTCCTTCACCGAAATGGTACATTTGTTACAACTGATGAAACTACATTGATACATCATTGTCACTCAGAGTCTATACTTTACATAAGGGTGTTCATGTTTTGTTTTTTGGTATTGAACATTCTATGAGTTTGGACAAATGTGGATATAAATGACATGTATCCATCATTATAGTATCATAAGGAGTATTTTCACTGTCCCAGAAATCCTCTGTGTTCTGCCTATTCATCCCTCCTTCCCTCTACGCCTCTTGGCAACAACTATTCTTTTTATTGTCTCTATAATTTTGCCTTTACCAAAATGTTATATAGTTGGAATCATACAGTATGTAGCCCTTTCAGATTGGCTTTTTTTTTTTAACTTAATAATAGGCATCTGAATTTCTTCTCTATCTTTTAATGGCTTGAGAATTTCTTTCATTCTAACACCAAATAATATTCCATCATCTGGAGGTATGGCAGTTTATTTTTCCATCATCTACTGAAGGACATCTTAATTGCTTCCAAGTTTTGGCAATTATGAATAAACCAGTTATAAACATCCATGCATAGGTTCTTGTGTGGATACAAGTTTTTAACTTTTCTTGGCTAAATACCAAAGAGCATGATTGCGGATTATACGGTAACCACATGTTTAGTTTGTAAGACACTATCAAACTGTCTTTGAAAGCATCTGTCCCATTTTGCATTCCCAGCAGCAATTAATGAGAGTTCCTATTACTTTATAAACTTTGCAGCATTTGGTGTTATCAGTATTCTGAATTTGGCTATTCTAATAGGTGTGTATCTCTGTCTTGTTTTCATATGCTTTTTCCTGGTGACTTATACTGTGAGGCATTGTTTCTTATGCTTATTTGCCATCTGTATGTCTTCTTTAGTAGGATGTCCATTAAGGTCTTTGGCTCATTTTTAATGTTTTTTTTTCATATTTTTGAATGTTAAGAGTTCTTTGTATAATTTGGGTAACAGCCTTTTATTAGATATGTCTTCTGCAAAATGTTTTTTCCCAGTCTGTGACTTATCTTTCATTTTCTTGGCAGTGTCTTTAATAGAGCAGAAATTTTTAATTTTAATCAAGTCCAGCTTATCAGTTCTTTCTTTCATAAACTGTGCCTTTGAGGTTGTAAACAAAAAGTTATCACCAAACCCAAAATCAACTAGATTTTCTCCTATGTTATCTTCTAGGAGTTTTATAATTTTGAGTTTTACATTTAGGTCTGTGATCCATTTGGGGTTATTTTTTGGGAAGAGTGAAAAGTTTGTGTCTGGGTTTACTTTTTTGCACTTGCATGTCATTTGGTCCAGAGCTATTGGTTAAAAAGAATGATACATATTTTAAAATTCTTTTTCTAAAAGGTCATCACAATTTTCTCTACTTTCTCATTCTATTCTTGAGTAAATACCAGACTGCCCACCTTGCTACACTATGAATGGAATCAATAACAGTTGAGAGTGCCCCTAGCATTTAAAAAGTACTGTGTCTCAAGATAGGCACAAAATGTCTTGGCAGTAAGTATTTAAGGACCTTTCTTTTCCAGGACAGTTTGCCTTCTCCATGTCAACATCTAGTTTCCTGAGCATTGTATAGCTATATCAGCCTCACTAAGTAACTGCTCAAATCTATGTATAGGTGGAAATATAAATTACTATTTATTCCTTTTTATTTATAGACAATTTAGGCGTTTTAAGGGAGATATAAGTATTAACCTTATTATCAAAAAGTTTAAAGTTACAATAGTAATTTTAAAATAAATATTTGATGTTATAGTTATGTTAAGGTTCATTTTTTATGTATTTCTTTGGGAAGCAAGGCTAACATGTCTCAGAAATCTTCAGTAATATAAATAAAAGGCATGATTTACCTTTCAGAAGCTTTTTTTTTTCAGACCTGTGTAAAGGTTTATATTATTTTTGTTTTTATTTATTTGAGACATGGTCATGTTCTGTCACCCAGGCTGGAGTGCAGTAGCATGATAATGGCTCACTGCAGCCTCGACCTCCTGGACTCAAGGGATCCTCCCACCTTAGCCTCCTGAATAGCTGGGACTACAGGCATTTCCCACCACCACGCCTGCATAAAGTAATTAATATTATTTGATTTTTAAAAATTTTATCATTAGAGGTTAATGGAGTTATTGATTGAATCGACTTGCGAATGATGTATTTTGAGTTGAACTCTTAGCTCTACTGTGTACTATTTTGGCAAATTTGGACAAATAACTTAATCTCCTCAAGCCTCAGTTTTCTCATTCATAAAATGGAGATACTACCATCTCCTTTGTATGGTTGTATGAGGATTAAATGAGCCAATACATGTGAAACATATGGTATACATGCTGGCACATGAGTCTGTGTGTGTCTGCTGGGGAAGTGTGGATGTGCACATGTGCTCTGTACTGTATATTTCCTGCCTTTTTTGTACCCCTCATCCCCATCCTACCACTACCCCAAACATTCAGCCAATTTAGGGACAGGACACAAAGTGGAAATGGCTTGCAAGTCATTCTTTCTTTTATTTTTCCAAAGCCTTAAACCTTCAGAGAATGTAGAAGGTTAGAAGGAAGCACAAAACGATGGGGTAGAATTAGAAGGCAGAGATAGAATGCCTTGAGGAAACATAAAGCCCAAATGTTCCTCTACACTTGTACAAGACCATTCCCAAGGCTGAGGGAAAGGAGGAGGTGGGCTTGTGGATCCTGAGAGCAGAGGTGATCACCACGCTTCTTACTGGCAGTGCCTGAGAAGCTGGCAAGACTCCCAAGAGGAGGGGAACTGAGGTGCCTCGGGCAGGGTAGCCCTGGGCAGTCTCTCTGTAGATTCCTTAGGCAAAGGAGCTATAATAGCAATAAAGATTGCCAAAGCTGCTAAGGTCAAGAGATAATTGGAGTAATTGCCAGGATGGTTGCAGAAGCCCCTGATGTCATTTCATGGGACCCAGAACCAGAACACGACTCTGGGCTGGGCAGGTGCAGTGTGAGAGGTCCCCCACCAGGTTACTTAAGTGTGTGTGTTCACTGCTTGAATTTTGAAGGCTGGGCAGTGAGCCAAAGCCACGGTGCCCAGCCAAGGAGCAGGTGTCCCTAAGAACTCAATCGACCTGGAAAGTATTCAAGAACCTACCAAGAAAAACAGTCTCATTGCTCAAACACAGTAGCCAAAGAGCCAGAAAACTAGCTTAAAAGCAGTTTAGAGATGGGAGGTGATGTGGAACTCTTGAACTGTACCACTGTTGCCAAGGAGTGCTCTGTATATAAGTCCTAATAAACTCATCTACTCACAAGCTGGACTTGTTTGAGTCATGCTTTGGTCTCTGCTTCCTCCCAGTTTGAGGAAAACTTTTCTATACACTTCTGGGTTTTTCTCGTAACAGCAGAGAAAGGCTCTAAGAAGGACTGGAATGGGATAAGGCTTGGAAATTGAAATTGAGTCTTTTTTTTTTTTTTTTAAGAAAGATGAGATACAACTGAACTTAACTTATAAATTGAACTTCACATACAACATCTACTCAAAAAGTTTCAGTCAAGTATTCAGCTATTATTGATATAGAAGAAAATAGAAAAGGGAGCACTCTCCATCCAGCTGACATATATATTTTTTAAGTTATACCCTAAGTTCTGGGATGCATGTGCAGAACGTACAGGTTTGTTACATATGTATACATGTGCCATGGTGGTTTGCTGCACCCATCAACCGTCATCTACGTTAGGTATTTTTCCTAATGCTATCCCTCTCTTTACCACCTGCACCAACAGGCCCCAGTGTGTGACGTTCCCCTCCCTGTATCCATGTGTTCTCATTGCTCAATTCCCACTTATGAGTGAGAACCTGTGGTGTTTGCTTTCTGTTTCAGTGTCAGTTTGCTGAGAATTATGGCTTCCAGCTTCATCCATGTCCCTGCAAAAGGCATGAACTCATTCTTTTTTATGGTTGCATAGTATTCCATGCTGTATATGTGCTGCATTTTCTATATCTAGTCTATCATTTATGGGCACGTGGGTTCGTTCCAAGTCTTTGCTATTGTGAACAGTGCTGGAATAAACATATGTGTGCATGCATCTATATACTAGAGTAATTTATAATCCTTTGGGTATATATCCAGTAATGGGATTGCTGAGTCAAATGGTATTTCTGGTTCTACATCCTTGAGGAAGCGCCACACTGTCTTCCACAATGGTTGAACTAATTTACAGTTCCACCAGCAGTGTAAAAGTGTTCCAATTTCTCCACATCCTCTCCAGTATCTATTGTTACCTGATGTTTGAATGATCACCATTTTAACTGGTATCTCATTGTGATTTTGATTTGCATTTCTCTAATGACCAGTGATGATGAGCTTTTTTCATATGTTTCTTAGCCATATAAATTTCTTCCTTTCAGAAGTGTCTGTTTATAATCTTGGCCCTCTTTTTGATGTTTTTTTTTTTTTCTTGTAAGTTTAAGTTCTTGTGGATTTTGGATATTAGTCCTTTGTCAGATGGATAGATTGCAGATTTTTCTCCCATTCTGTAGGTTGCTGGTTCACTTTGATGATAGTTTCTTTTGTTGTGCAGAAGCTCTTTAGTTTAATTAGATCCCTTTTGTCAATTTGGCTTTTGTTGCCATTACTTTTGGTGTTTCGTCATGAAGTCTTTGCCCATGACTATGTCCTGAATGGTATTGCCTAGGTTTTCTAGGGTTTTTATGGCCTTAGGTCTTACATTTAAGTCTTTAATCTATCTTGACTTAGTTTTTGTATAAGGTTTAAGGAAAGGGTCCAGTTTTCTGCATATAGCTAGCCTGTTTTCCCAACAATATTTATTAAATTTAATATCTATTAAATTTATTATTTATTAATATTTATATTATTTATTATTTATTAATATTTATTATTTATTATTTATATTTAATATTTATTAAATTTATTATTTAATATTTATTAAATAGGGAAACATTTATTTGTTAAATAGGGACCATGCTGTTTGGTTATTGTAACTTTGTATAGTTTGAAGTCAGGTAGTGTGATGCCTCCAGCTTTGCTTCTTTAGCTTAGGATTGTCATGGCTATGTGGGCTCCTTTTTTGGTACCATATGAAATTTAAAGTATTTTTTTTCTAATTCTGTGAAGAAAGTCAATGGTAGCTTGATGGGAATAGCATTGAATCTATAAGTTACTTTGGGCAGTAAGGCCATTTTCACAATATTGATTTTACCTATCCATGAGCATGAAATGTTTTTTCATTTGTTTGTGTCCTTTCTTATTTTCTTGAGCAGTGGTTTGTCGTTCTCCTTGGCCCTTCACATCCCTTGTAAATTGTATTCCTGGTTATTTTATTCTCTTTGCAGCAATTGTGAATGGGAGTGCTCTCATGATTTGGCTCTCTGCCTATGATTTTGTATCCCAAGACTTTGCTGAAGTTGCTTATCAGCTTAAGGAGTTTTTGGACTGAGACAATGAAGTTTTCTAAATATACACTCATGTCATCTGCAAACAGAGACAATTTGAATTCCTCTCTTCCTATTTGAATACCTTTTATTTCTTTCTCTTGCCTGTTTGCCCTGGCCAGAACTTTCAATACTAAGTTGAATAGGGTGGTAAGAGAAGGCATCCTTGTCTTGTGCCAGTTTTCAAAGGGAATGCTTCCAGCATTTGCCATTTTTTATTCCTAGGTATGTTATTCTCTTTGTAGCAATTGTGAATGGAGTTTACTCATGATTTGGCTCTCTGTTTGCCCATTGTTGGTGTATAGAAATGCTTGTGACTTTTCTACATTGATTTTATATCCCGAGACTTTACTGAAGTTGCTTATCAGCTTAAGGAGATTTTGGGCTGAGACGATGGGGTTTTCTAAATATACAATCATGTCATCTGTAAACAGAGACAATTTGACTTCCTCTCTTCCTCTTTGAATACCATTTATTTCTTTCTCTTGCCTGATTGCCCTGGCCAGAACTTCCAATATTATGTTGAATAGGAGTGGTGAGAGAGGGCATCCTGTCCTTGTGCTGGTTTTCAAAGGGAATGCTTCCAGCTTTTGTCCATTCAGTATGATATTGGCTGTGGGTTTGTTAAAAATAGCTCTTATTATTAAGAGATATGTTCCATCAATACCTAGCTTATTGAGTGTTTTTAGCATGAAGTGGGGTTGAATTTTATCAAAGGCCTTTTCTGCATCTATTGAGATAATCATGTTTTTTTTTTTTTTTTTTTTTTTTTTTGAGATGAAGTTTCGCTCTCGTTGCCCAGGCAGGAGTGCAATGGCGTGATCTCAGCTCATCACAACCTCTGCCTCCCAGGTTCAAGCAATTCCCTGCATCAGCCTCTCAAGTATCTGGGATTACAGGCATTTGTCATTGGTTCTGTTTATATGATGGATTACGTTTATTGATTTATATATGTTGAACCAGCCTTGCATCCCAGGGATGAAGCCAACTTGATCGTGGTGGATAAGCTTTTGGATGTGCTGTGGGATTCGGTTTGCCAGTGTTTTATTTAGGATTTTCGCATCTATATTCATCAGGGACACTGGCCTAAAATTTTCTTTTTTTGTTGTGTCTCTGCCAGGTTTCAGTATCAGGATGATACCTGACTCATAAAGTGAGTTAGGGAGGAGTCCCTCTTTTCCTATTGTTTGGAGTAGTTTCAGAAGGAATGGTACCAGCTCCTCTTTGTAACTCTGGTAGAAGTTGGCTGTGACTGTGTCTGGACCTGGGCTTTTTTTGGTTGGTAAGGCATTAATTACGGCCTCAATTTCAGAACTTGTTATTGGTCTATTCAGGGATTCAACTTCTTCCTGGTTTAGTCTTGGGAGGGTGTATGTGTCCAGAAATTTATCCATTTCTTCTAGATTTTTTAGTTTATTTGCATAGAGGTGTTTATAGTAGATCTTTCCTGCTTTCTCATGTGGGTATTTAGTGGTATAAATTTCCCCCTAAACACTGCTTTAGCTGTGTCCCAGAGATTCTGATATGTTGTGTCTTTGTTCTCATTGGTTTCACAGACCTTATTTATTTCTGCCTTAATTTCTCTACTTACCCAGTAGTCATTCAGGAGCAGGTTGTTCAGTTTCCATGTAGTTGTGTGGTTTTGAGTGAATTTCTTAATCCTGAGTTATAATTTGATTGCACTGTGGTCTGACAGACTGTTTTTTATAATTTCTGTTCTTTTACATTTGCTGAGGAGTGTTTTACTTCCAATTATCAGGTAAATGTTAGAATAAGTGCTATGTACTACTGAAAAGAATGTATATTCTGTTGATTTGGGATGGAGGGTTCTGTAGATATCTATTAGGTCCACTTGATCCAGAGCTGAGTTCAAGTCCTGAATATCCTTGTTAATTTTCTGTCTTGTTGTTCTGATATTGACAATGGGGTGTTAAAGTCTCTCACTATTGTTCTGTGGGAGTCTAAGTCTTTTTGTAGGTCTCTAAGAATTTGGTTTATGAATCTGGGTACTCCTGTATTGGGTGCATGTATATTTATGATAGTTAGCTCTTCTTGTTGCATTGATCCCTTTACCATTATGTAATGCCTTTCTTTGTGTTTTTTTAATCTTTGTTGGGTTAAGGTCTGTTTTATCAGAGACGAGAATTGCAGCTCCTGCTTTTTTTTTTTTTTTTTTGCTTTCCATTTGCTTGGTAAATATTCCTCCACCCCTTTATTTTGGACCTGTGTGTGTCTTTGCATGTGAAATGGGTCTCCTGAATACAGCAGAGCAATGAGTCTTGACTCTTTATCCAATTTACCAGTCTGAGTCTTTTAATTGGGGGCATTCAGCCCATTTACATTTAAGGTTAATATTGTTATGTGTGAATTTGATCTTGTCATCATGATGCTAGCTGGTTATTTTGCACATTAGTTGATGCAGTTTCTTCATAGTATTGCTGGCCTTTATATTTTGGTATGTTTTTGCAGTGACTGGTACCAGTTTTTACTTTCCATATTTAGTGCTTCTTTCAGGAGCTCTTGTAAGACAGGCCTGGTGGTGAGAAAATCCCTCAGCATTTGCTTGTCTGTAAAGGATTTTATTCCTCCTTTGCTTATGAAGCTAGGTTTGGCTGAATATGAAACTCTGGGTTGAAAATTATTTTCTTTAAGAATGTTGAATATTATCTCCCACTCTCTTCTGGATTGTAGGGTTTCTGCAGAGACATCTGCTGTGAGTCTGTTGGGCTTCCCTTTGTGGGTAACCTGACCTTTCTTTATGGCTGCCCTTAACATTTTTTCCTTCTTTTCAACCTTGGTGAATCTGAAAATTAGGAGTCTTAGGGTTGCTCTTCTTGAGGAGTATCTTAGTTGTGTTCTCTGTGTTTCCTGAACTTGAATGTTGGCCTGTCTTGCTAGGTTGGGAAGTTCTCCTGCATAATATCCTAAAGAGTGTTTTCCAGTTTGGTTCCATTTTCCCCGTCACTTTCAGGTACACCTATAAATTATAGGTTTGGTCTTTACATAGTCCCATATTTCTTGGAGGCTTTGTTTGTTCCTTTTCATTCTTTTTTCTCTAATCTTGTCTTCATGTTTTATTTCATTAAGTCCATCTTTAATCTCTGGTATCCTTTCTTCTACTTGATCAGTTCAGCTATTGATACTAGTGTATGCTTCACAAAGTTCTCATGCTGTGTTTTCCAGCTCCATCAGGTCATTTATGTTCTCTAAATCCGTTGTTCTAGTTAGCAGTTCTGTAACTTTTTATCAAGGTTCTTAGTTTCCTTGCATTGGGTTAGATCATGCTCCCTTAGCTTGGAGAAGTTTGTTATTACCCACCTTCTGAAGTCTACTTCTGTCAGTTCATCAAGCTCATTCTTCATCCAGTGTTGTTCCCTTGCTGGCAAGGAGTTGTGAACCTTTGGAGAAGAGACTTTCTGGCTTTTTGAATTTTAGCATTTTTGTGCTGTTTTTTTCCTCATCTTCTTGGATTTATCTACCTTTGATATTTGATGCTGATGACCTTTGGATGGGATTTTTGCATGGGCATCCTTTTCGTTGATGTTGAGTTATTGCTCTCTGTTTGTTGGTTTTCCTTCTAACAGTCAGGCCCTTCTTCTGCAGGTCTACTGGAGTTTGCTGGAGGTCCACTCCAGACCCTATTTGCCTGGGGTATCACCAGCGGAGGCTGCAGAACAGCAAAGATTGCTGCCTACTTCTTCCTCTGGAAGCTTTGTCCCAGAGGGGCACTGCAGGATGCCAGCCAGAGCTCTCCTTTATGAGGTGTCTGTTGACCCTCCTGTAATGTGTTTCCTAGTCAAGGGGCATGAGGGTCAGGGACCCACCTGAGGAGGCAGTCTGTCCCTTAGCAGAGCTCGAGCTCTCTGCTGGGAGATTCATTACGCTCTTCAAAGCTAGCAAGCAGGAATGTTTAAGTCTGCTGAAGCTGCACCCACAGCTGCTCCTTCCCCAGGTGCTCTGTCCAAGGAAGATGGGAGTTTTATTTATGAACCCCTGACTGGGGCTGCCTTTCTTTCAGAGATGCCCTGCCCAGAGAGGAGGAATCTAGAGAGCCAGCTGACATTTTTTTTTTATACCTCATGCCTACTTATGATCTTGCTTGATCAGTGACATCTAATTTTAAGAATTTTGAAAAGAAAAGAATTTCAAATCTTTCTTTTGCACTGATATTTGCCTTCAAACACGCTAAACTTCTCACTTATCCTCAAACAACAACCACCAATTTCTTTTGATCCAACCATTATATCAAGTTCCTGTGTCCTTCCTTTTTCTTATCACTTTTCTTAAGAGGGCAGTCACACTTGATGTGTCTACTTTCCGAACTCACCTGCAATCTCCAACTGATTACAGTTTGGGTTTATTTTTCTTACCATTGAGGGAAACTATTTTAGTTAGGAAGACAATGACCTGTTGCAGTTCAAATCCAGCATGTTTAAATTCTGCATCCTATTTAACCTCTGGTTAGCATTTGACACTATGCCACATCTGTGTGTCAAGATTTGTTTTTTAAAAAGAGTTCAGCATTGTACACAAATATTTTTTAAGCTCTATATAAGGAAATATCGCTAGAACTGGAAGTTATAACACTCCTCCTTCTTGAGATCTGCTCCAATGTGTTATACTCTACACATCAGTTAATGCCCTTTGTATGGTACTGTGTCATTTCTCATTTCTTTCTTTTTCTCAACTTTCAAATCCAGGAGAATACCAAATTCTGAAGCTTCTACCTGGGAAATATTTCTTGGTCATTCTTCTTCCCAGCAGCGATTGTGATAGGAAGCCCTCATTGTTCTCTCAATTAGAAAATATCATCGTCCCTAATTGATTTTCCTGTTACTAGTGTCCCATACTTGAGTCATTTCTCACACTGTAAACCAAATCCAATGATACAGTTATCTCTCCCATGAAGTTCTCTGTCATTTCTCTGTTGTTTCCAAGATGAAGCTCCAACACCCTATTTCAGGATTTGACAGGGTGGTCCCTAGATCAGGAGAAGCAACATCTCCTGGGAACTTATTAGCAAAACAAAACCTTTGATCCTATCTCAGAGCTATTGAAGCACAGACACTTTAGTGTAGGGTCTATGATGGAACAAACCCTTCGGGTGATTCTGATTCACACTAAAGTTGGAGAACCACTGCCTAGCAGACTAGTAGAATATTCTCTTTGTTCAGGCTGCTCCCAGACTTTGCAGCCTCTCTTGCATTTGTATTTCTTTTGCACTTGATGTTATTTTCTCGTTGACTATGTCATCTTGCAAATGCCAGACTTTAGGACTGACCTTCCAGACTGGAATACCACACCGAATGTTTTTTCCTGGCAAATTGTTATTATTTTTTCACTAGCCATTTCAAATGCTGTGAGATTTCCGATCTCCCTCAAGATTCATTCTTGCTCTGTCTGTCCTCCATTGGTATTTTGTTCACATCTCTGTAATAGTATTTAACATGCCATATCTTAATTTATCTTTCTATGTAATATTTTCCTCCTAAGACTGTGAAATTCTTACATATAGACTAGGTATTGTTCATCTTTGTACCCCTAGTGGCCGAGCTTGCTGTTTTCTGTTTCTCTCTCTCTCTCTTTTTTTTTATTGGCCATCTCTTTACACAAAAGTTTTGAGAGTGGGAAACTATTTTCTAAGATAAATATTTCAACTAATCACCATAATGGTAATCAAGAAGCTTGGCAACTATTACAACCCTGTAACAGCCTTTTTGCATATCAGAGGAACCATTCTCCTGTTGCTCTTTTGTCCATCTGCGTACATAAAATGACAGTAATTAATGGAGACAGACTGATTCCTCTCACACACTTGCCATGTGTTCTTTCTGTTCTACTTTATCCATGTGCCCTGATAGGCCTCTTTTATACAACTTCCTTTGTGACCCCCAGATTCCGACAACAAGGATGTAATGTTTCCCAGGTGATTTCTTTCTGTTGTTCAAAAATCCTGTTTCATTAGTTGCAGTTCTTTCGATTCCCTCTCCTGATTTTTAAAAAACCAGATTGCTATTTGTGATGAAGAAACACTGTGTGGTGAAGAGATGAAGGAACCTCTCAGGGTTTGGGCTCTGTTTGATGGCCTATTTTATTAAAATACAGCCCTCTCCCCTTGATCATACTTAATTCTATAAGATTGAAAATAAAAGAGGCAATTTTACTCCAGGTGTGAAAATACATTAGTTTCAAAAAACAGGAGCTGATATTTTCAGATCAGTTTGGAATAGCTTTGCCATTACTATGGACTTGTGATAGGTGTCTTCATGTTTCCATAGCTTGATGTTAAACTGCTTAGTAAATAACTATACCAAAGCACCAAATTTAATTCATTAGCTGAAATGTTTAATGCATTTTCAGCTGGTAATGGTGCATTTACAGCAAAAATCATGTGCCTTGTTTCAGAGAAATGAAATTAGATAGTTAAGCCCAAACAGATTATTTTAATTACCAACTAAACAGGTTAGAACACTTTTTAATTAAAATCTAGCAAAACAAAATCAGCAAATACTTTTTAAATGATCTCTTAATTTCATCAGAGTATTAAATATTCCTTAATGACTTCCACAGATTTATTTTATGATATGCAGAAAACCACATCTGCAAAACCAGAAGCAGAGTGACTTCTTAATGTGATTTTCATTGTCATTGACAGGGACAGGTTTTTGATAGATCTCATTATTAGATCTGAACTGTAAGAGCAGTTTCTTTTCCAGCAGCAAGTAATTCCAGCTTGACACAATGGTTAACATGAACATCTAGTTCATGAGCTAAATCTAAAGCCCTGTTAAATTTACTTCATGTAAAGAAATCTTGGGGTCGACCTGCAGCAATTTCTTATGGTAAAGAAAGAGAACTATTGCAGTACTTTGAACTCCAGGTAAGTGAGAGACATAAATTTGAGTGTCTCTGATGTTCCATTTCAAGATAATAATAGATCTATTCTTAAGAAGTACATAAAGCATAAGCATTTTGAGCCATAGTATCTATGAAAAGGATACATTTGGAGACCAGTTGTTCGAGGTGCCGATGTGCTGTCCATATGTCTCAATCTGCTGTGATGGGCAACTGAAGCCATATAAATCCAACACTTTTTTCCCTGTGCAGGCTCTGTATAATCCTTTCCATGTCAAAGGCAGAAAGGACATCATCCTACAACAGATCTCTGCCCTTGAACTTTTTAGCCTCTGCCAATGGTGAGAGTTGTTAATTACCTATCATAAATTGCCTTCTCTGAGCATTTCCAAATGTTTGTCCCCAGTTTTGCCTATTAGAATGGTGTATCCTTTAGAAATATTCTGAGGCAGGAGAACAGTCTCATTCTGTATCTTAAAAATTAAGTTAGGGTCATGCCTGTGATCCCAGCAATTTAGGAGGCTGAGGCGGGCAGATTGTGAGGTCAGGAAATCAAGACCATCCTGGCTAACACAGTGAAACCCCATCTCTACTAAAAATACAAAAAAATAGCCAGGCATGGTGGCACATGCCTGTAATCCCAGCTACTCGGGAGGCTGAGACAGAAGAATTGCTTGAACCCAGGAGGCAGAGGTTTCAGTAAGCCGAAATTGTGCCACTGCACTACAGGCTGGGCAACAGCAAGACTTCATCTCAAAAAAAAAAAGTGATGTAGGGATTAGGCTGCCTGTGGGAAGGAAAGAGAGTAGCAATTTGCCTTCTACCAGGAGAAGCCCCGAGGAGAATTTATCCTTGTCTCACAATTGTCTTTTCCAGCATGAAAACAAATATTCAGACTCGATGATAACTAAATCAACATCAGGCTCCTACTACGGTTTTTTCCTTCTTACTAGTATTCCGAGAGGGGTGCTCTCCCTGAGCACCCTGGAGAGTGCTGGCGGCATCCTTCTTAGAGAAAGGCAGCAATGCTTAGTGAGTGGGTTTTACCTTGTGCTGTGAGGTGTGTGTGAAAATTGTAATGGACAGCTTTTCTATTTTCATCAACTATATCATATCCCTTGTAATTTAGCCCAGAAAACTAGGTGGAGGATAAGAAACTCCTTGTGATATTGTGTGGGGCATCTGAGTGGCCAGGGTGTTGTTAGGTGCCCTGAAGAATATTGGAGAATGTTCAGCATTCTTCAGGGGAACTTGATAACCATGGTCTCTGAGGGAACTTGATAACCATGATCTCTCCATGAGGGAGACTTCTTGGCAAGTGTTCCTTGATAAGAAACCTGGAGTTAAAATTAAGAAACCTGGCCACAATTAAAAATTATAAATTAGTGAAAGTGTCTAGAAAAAAGAACCAGATATTGTTTGTGTGTGTGCGTGTGCGTGTGCGTGCGTGTGTGTGTGTGTGTGTGTGTGTTTTAGGAAGGAAGTTACTTAAAGAAGTATTCATTCCTCTCCTGCAGAACTAGTTAAAGATTTTTGGTTGATTCTGATTGAATTGGATGGATTCTTAATGCTCTTTCAGGCTGGTAATGCTGGTGGCTAAAATGGATGAAAAAGTGTTTGTATGTTAACACCTACAGCCAACTGTGGCTTTTATTTATTCATTCAACACCTATTTATTAATCATCAGCTGCGTTCCAGGCACTCAGGCTGGCACCAAGATACTCTTTCAAGAAAAGCTAAGCATTATTTTTGTAATTATTGTGTGATGAGCTAGGCAGCTCACTTTACTTCTCTGGGCTACATGGCAAGAAAACAATGGTTAAAGTAAGTTACTCTAATCCAACCAACACAGCTGGCTTTTGTGGCGATGGGAGCTTGTGCCAGAATATCAGAGAAAAGCTGTCACAGGTTGAGCATCCCTAATACATAGATGTGAAATCTGAAATGTTTCAAACTGGAAACTTTCTAAATGCTAACAAAATTATTTAAAATATTGTATAAAATTACCTTCAGTCTATGTGTATAAGGTGTACATGAAGCATAAATGAATTTTATGTTTAGAATTGGGTCTCCTCCCCAAGATATCTCATGATGTATATGAAAATATTCCAAAATCCTAAAAAATCCGAAATCTGAAACACTTGTGGTTGCAAGTGCTTCAGTTAAGGGATACTCAACCTGTACAAAAAAAAATGGTTCACATTCTTTGGTGATAAGTTGGTATAACTTAATGAAACACAAATGTAAGATTGGCAGACAGAAATTCTCTATCTGGAGCTAGACGTTAATTACCATGATTGAAGATCAGTTCTTTCTAATTTACTTAACAAACTACTTTGACTGAATATTAGAGTACAAATTGTAGAGGAAACCCAAAATACCTTCTTCAAGTAATTTCATTGTAACAGAATTGGTACTTACTCATTCATTATTCTACAGATATATTTGAACGGCCGATTAATAGTGCTAGAAGCTTGCGGTATAGCAGAGGAAATGTTATAAACCAGTAAGTGTGCTACAATGTCTAAATTCTGAAAAAAAGAAGCTTTAAAGCTCCAGTGTTGGGGGGTGTGGGGCGCAAAAAGGCTTAATAAAAGCCAAAGAATAATTCATTTGTGGTAAGATAATAGTCTCAGCATCCTCTTAAACACTGTGTTTCCTTCCTTTTCTTTTTCCCAGCCAAAAAGAAAAGAAAGGTTCCACCATTAGGGTCAGATTATTATAGCTGTTATCTTAAACCTGTATTTTTTTCTTTTCTTTTCTTTTTTTTCTTCATCCTTTTTAAATAAGTGACTTTACTTGACTAAACTCTTAGGTAGAAGGAGAGGCCTCTAGGCTCCAGAAAGAAGAATCAAAGTAAACAGCTTAGGGAAAAAGAGCTCCTGGGGAAACCCAAAACAACATACGGGGTAAATGGGGTTTTCTGAATTCAAGTCTGTAAAACTACATTTTACTGTATTTTGCTAAAGGTTCATTCTGAGTGATGATGCACCCAAATAATTTGCTGTAATGTTTATTCATCTCATTTTATTCATGGTTCCTGATAGTTTAAAGAGATTATTAAGCAAAGTTTATGGGAGGCCATTGCCTTGTTTGGACTGAGCTCCTACACTGAGCTCCAGCACACTGTGAAGTCACCCATGCTAGGTGTCATGCACAATTATGCTGAACTTCTAAACAGGAACGTTTTCCGGAAATCACAAGACTCACAGCAACTAAGCAGAAGGGGCCCACTTGACCTGAGCCAGCATGATAGGGAAGCCCCTTCTGTGTTAACCCTATGAAGTAACTTTGCAATGACCAATATGCTTTTGTTCCCTGTTTCTACTTTCTTCAGCCCTTTTCTACCTATAAAGCCAACCTCCTCAGCTGTTTATCAGAGTACCCATTCTATTTTATAGAATGAGATAATGACCAGCTCTAGAATCAGTAATAACAACTAATTACATCTTTAAACTAAACTTGTTGTAATTTTACTTTTTAAATTTTATTTTATTTTTATTTTTTTCTGAATTAGCATCCAATATATGTAATTTTATTTTTTAACAATATCAATAAAGGTACCTTTATTCTAAGAGCTATATGAGGCGGTTTGATCATATTATTCACAGAATTATAAAATTAGCATAAGAAAATTATTAAATGAAACTAAATTGTTAAATTGGTGACTGGTTATTAATCTTACATTAATTTGTTAAATTGGTGACTGGTTATTAATCTTGAAGATAGGAAAGAAGATGTTCATGGATTAGTGCTGGTCCTGAAAGAACTTACTGTCTTGTTTAGGAGAAAACACTCACGAAAAATAAACCAAAACAGAATATAGTCAAGTTTCAAACTGTATGTTTTATAGATGTTCAGAGAATTGTGTTGTGTTGATTTTTGTTGGCATGAAAGGCTTTGTAAAACATGTGTGATTAGAAGCCAATTGGAACTGATTATGGTTGGTTGGTTTGCTTGTTGTTTTGAGATGGAGTCTTGCTCTGTTGCCCAGGCTGAAGTGCAATGCTGTGATCTCTGCTCACTGCAACCGCCACCTCCTGGGTTCAAGTGATTATCCTGCCTCAACCCCTCGAGTAGCTGGGATTACAGGGGCCCACCACCATGCCGGGCTAATTTTTGTCTTTTTAGTAGAGATGAGAGTTCACCAAGTTGGCCAGGCTGGTCTTGAACTCCTGACCTCAGGTGATCCACCAGCCTTGGCCTCCCAAAGAACTGAATGTTTTTACACGCTCTATCCCTTATTCCTGGAGTCATCTTAGGGAAATTTTCTGACATTTTATTGCCTTAGAACTCTCCTCTGTAGACAGAAAAATGCCTCACTTGTTAGCTGAGAACTAATGAGATACAATTTTGAGAAGTCTTTTTTTTTTTAATCCCCATGATTTTCACCAACCATGATTACACTAAATTTGCCTCACTCGAATACAGCCATAATGGAATGCTGTTAGAACATATTATTCTGTTATTCATTCCAGAATTCCTCTCTGTGAACTGTTTCTGTTCAGAATCCGTGTTCATAAATGCTGGGAGTGTGTCAGCTGGTGACTCCAAAGGAAAGGGGAAAGCTGCTATGAATGAGGTAAAAGGAAGAATGTATTGTTTTGCTATTTAGAAGACAGGAGAGGACAGTGGGATAAAGTGTGGGGAGCAGAGAAGAGAGAGGCCAGCAAAATCGAAAAGCAGGTACTGCAGAGAAAGAGTCAGGAGAGAAACTTCAGTGGTGAGTGAGAAAAATGGACCTGGGGGACAGGACGATACATAAGAAGAGATGTGCTTTTGGCCCCTGTCTCTCCAGTCATCAGGAGAGTCTATTGAACTTACAAATGCTTTGTTTCCGTTTTTGGCAAACACAATAAAGGAGCTGTTTTATATCTGGCAGCACCTCATGTTGACCCAGATATAAATAAGAAACAAGAGCCCAAGAAGCAGAGGAAGTTAGGAGATAGTGAGCCACTCAGAAATTAGCCAACGATCATGCAAGGGCTCTGGACTTCTGTAGCAAATGGAAATATGAGGTTCATTCTAGGTTTATGTAAATACCCAAGGGTTCAATGAACTCCCTTATGGCATGTGACACCAATTTGTAAGGACATCAGAAAATAGTCCACATTGTTTCAAAGTTGGCTCCCTTTTAATATATATCAGGGTTTAGAATATGATACCCCAAAATACGGCACCTTGGCATAAGCAGAAAGCTCACTCTCTGACTTTCTCCAACCTTCTCTCTAGAGGCCATAAAAATCATTCTCTCACTCTCCCTGGGGAGAATGAAGACACCTGTCGGTGTCCTACTTTATACTCAGAGAAAAGGAATGAAGATATATACAACCGGAGCAGAATCTGAACAAACAGGCCTTCCTAAGTTCCCCTAGTTTATTGATCATACCCTTTTTGATCAATCAGAGTTTTTTGTTTGTTTAGGGAGAGTCTCCCTCTGTCGTCAGGCTGGAGTGCAGTGGTGTGATCTCGGCTCACTGCAACCTCTGCCTCCTGGATCCAAAATGTTCTCCTGCCGCAGCCTCTCCAGCAGCTAGGATTACAGGTGCCCAACACCATGCCTAGCTCATTTTTATATTTTTATTAGAGAAGAGGTTTCACCAAGTTGGCCAGACTGGTCAATCCGACTTCGATATGACTGTCCATTCTTTATCAAACCTAGGCATAAAAATACACAGCTTTTCCTAGGTCTTCCGGTCTTCATTTCTGAAGTTTCCTATGTCACATAAAATTTTGATTAAATAATTTTGTTTTGCCTTTCTCTTGTTAATCTGTCTTTTGTTATAGGTGTCAGCCACTGATTGTCAACTTTACAATGGGTGTGCAAAAGATACTACTTTTTCTCTCCTGCACATCTAATGAAATTCTTCAGTTTAAATCCTTAGGTGTAAACCAGTAATATCCCTGATCTTTGTTTTGTACTAACAATCTTGACTTTTCCCAAATCAAGTACATCCTTGTGGATTATTACTCTCACCTACGTGGTCTTCAGAAAAGAAAAATAAAATTACTCTGCTGGAGATCAAGATGAGACAGTATTCTATAAGTGGAGATGCCTTATAAAACTGTTTTTGTTCCATTCGTACACAGCTATTTTTAAAGTTATATTTTTAAAATTCACAGTTCTTGCTCTTTGAGACTTCAATTACAAAGTGAAGTATGGCTGTTCTTAACATTTAATTCACACTTGAGGCCAGGAGTTCAAGACCAGCCTGGGCAACATAGTGAGACCCTGTCTCTACAATTTTTTCTTAATTAGCTGTGCATGGTGACATGTGCCTGTAGTCCCAGCTACTTGTGAGGCAGAGATGAAAGGATTGCTTGAGCACAGACATTCAAAGCTGCAGTGAGCTATAGTCACACCGCTATACTCCAGCCTGGGCAATAGAACAAGACCCTGTCTTGAAAAAAAAAAAAAAATTCCTGCATTCAACAACGTTGACTTTCATTTTGTCTGTTTCCTTTTCTTCCCAACTGTGACCTCCTTACTGAGTTATGCTCTAGGTCCCTGATTCCTTTTTAGATAGTCTCTGTAACTGGAATTGGAGGTGTGAGAGGAATACACATTCCCGCAGAGCCTGCTGCAATAGTGTAAGCCTCATTCACACAGGCAAATTTTAACTGTGATGTCATCTCAGTAAAATGTTATACAATTTTGATGTCATTTAAATATTCCATGACACTGATCAGGGATGGTGGCTCACACCTGTAATCCCAGCACTTTGGGAGGCCGACGTGAGCGGATCACCTGAGGTTGGGAGTCTGACACCAGCCTGACCAACATGGAGAAACCCTGTCTCTACTAAAAATATAAAATTAGCCAGGTGTGATAGCATATGCCTGTAATCTCAGCTACTCGGGAGGCTGAGGTAGGAGAATCACTTGAACCCGGGAGACGGAGGTTGTGATGAGCCGAGATTGCGCCATTGCTCTCCAGCCTGGGCAACAAGAGCAAAACTATTTAAAAAAAAAAAAAATTCTGTAACACTTTCGGAGGGCACTTTCCAATACACAAAATCATCTCTTGCATTATCTGAGAGAATGACAACTCTGTTTTTAAAATTACTCTGAAATTCTTAGAAAACTGAACTAAACCAAAAACCTCACTATATTTTTTATTTTACCAGAAAATAAACATTTTTCCCTAGTCATATTTAGGTTGTGGTGAGAGTTAAATAATATGCATGACATGAGAGAACGTTATTTACCATAAATCTTTGTATAGACACTCCTATTTTATTAGCTATTTTCAAAATATCAGAAACTAATAATTCCCCTTCATTTCCACAGGCAACAGTGATTCTAGACCAAATTCCTTCTTTTCTCTCTCCAAATTGGTTATGATCACACTTTCTCAGGTTGGTCAGCTGTATTTAGGCATGAAGGAAAAAGAGAGGCAGGCTGTCACTGGTCAAAAAAACACACAGATACAAGGGCCTTTCAAGTTAGTCTTGGAGAATTTCACGACATTCCAGGGTTTTTACTGCTTCTGTGAGTAAATCTTTTTTCCTGCTCCCATGTAGGAAATGGTTCAGCTTTGGCAAGCCATTTGGGCCTTCATTTCTGCTATGTTTTGAATGTGCCCCTCTCAATTCCATGCGTGGGAAACCAAATTCCCTATGTGGCAGTATTGAGAGGTGGAATGTTTAAGAAGTGAGTGGATCATGAGTGCTCTGCCCTCATGAATGAATTAATCTACTCATGACTTAATACACTGATGGGTTATTGCATAAATGGGCAATCATGGGAGTGGAACTGGTGGCTTTCTAAGAGGAAGACAGGCCTGAGCTAGCACGTTAGCATGCTCAGCCCCCTCACTATGTGACGGTCTGCACTGCCGCAGGACTCTGCACAGTCCTCACCAGGAAGAAGGCTCTCACCAGACACTGAGCCATGTCCTTGGACTTCCAAGCCACCTGAATTGTAAGAAATTTCTGTTCTTTATAAATTACCCAGTTTCAGGTGTTCTTTTTCTTTTTCTTTTTTTTTAAATTATACTTAAGTTCTGGGGTACATGTGCAGATCTTGCAGGATTGTTACATAGGTATACACATGCCATGGTGGTTTGCTGCCTCCATCTCCCTGTCACCTACATTAGGTATTTCTCCTAATGTTATCCCACCCCCTGCTATCCCTTCCCTAGCCTCCCCACCCCTCAACAGACCCCAGTGTGTGATGTTCCCCTCCCTGTGTCCATGTGTACTCATTGTTCAGCACCCACTTATGAGTGAGAACATGCGGTGTTTGGTTTTCTGCTCTTGTATCAGTTTACTGAGGATGATGTTTCCAGATTCATCCATGTCCCTGCAAAGGACATGAACTCATTCCCTTTTTATGGCTGCATAGTATTCCATGGTGTATATGTGCAATATTTTCTTTATCCACTCTGTCATTGATGGGCATTTGGGTTAGTTCCAAGTCTTTGCTATTGTAAACCATGCTGCAATGAACATATGTGTGCATGTGTCTTTATGATAGAATGATTTATAATCCTTTGGATATATACCCAGTAATGGGATTGCTGGGTCAAATGGCATTTCTGGTTCTACATCCTTGAGGAATCGCCATACTGTCTTCCACAATGGTTGAACTAATGTACACTTCCACAAACACTGTAAAAGTGTTCCTGTTTCTCCACATCCTCTCCAGCATCTGTTGTCTCCCGATTTTTTAATGATCGCCATTCTAACTGGTGTGAGATGGTATCTCAATGTGGTTTTGATTTGCATTTCTCTAATGGCCAGTGATGGTGAGCATTTTTTCATATGTTTTTTGGTCACATAAATGTCTTCTTTTGAAAAGTGTCTGTTCATATCCTTTGCCCACTTTTTGATGGGTTTGTTTTTTACCTGTAAATTTTGTTTTAGTTCTTTGTAGATTCTTGATATTAGCCCTTGCCAGATAGGTAGCTTGAAAAAATGTTTTCCCATTCTGTTGGTTGCCAGTTCACTCTAATGATTATTTCTTATGCTGTGCAGAAGCTCTTAAGTTGAATTAGATCCCATTGGTCAATTTTGGCTTTCATTGCCATTGCTTTTGGTGTTTTAGTCATGAAGTCCTTGCCTGTGCCTATGTCCTGAATGGTATTGCCTATGTTTTTTTCTAGTGCTTTTATGGTGTTAGGTCTTACGTTTAAATCTTTAATCCATCTGGAGTTAATTTTTGCATAAGATATAAGGAAGGGTTTGTTTCAGCTTTCTGTACATGGCTAGCCAGTTTTCCCAACACCATTTATTAAACAGGTGTTTAATAAATTATTAAACAATAATTTTAAAATTTAAATTTATTAAATTTATTTATTGGGAGGATCCAAGATGGCCGCATAGGAGCAGCTCAGGATTGCAGCTCCCAGTGAGGGTGCAGAGGGTGAGTGGACGCCGCATTTCCAGACAGATTTTTATTACCCCCAGACCAGGAGCTCCCCAGGCAGAGCAGCGCCACGGGTCGCCAGTGCGGCTGTTGGGGCCGGCGCGGCTGTTTCGGCCGGCGCGGCTGCTTTGCCGGCGCCCCGGCGCGGCGGTTCTCCGCACAAAATCCACTGGTCTGTGTGCCCTTTTAACTGGCGAGTGGAGCTACGGGAAGGTGGATTAAAAAGGGGACTGAATCAGGGAGCCAGCCCAGGAGATTCCCAGGCAAAAAAGCGCTACGAATCTCAGCG
Source organism: Plecturocebus donacophilus (assembly GCA_004027715.1). Classification (NCBI taxonomy): domain Eukaryota; kingdom Metazoa; phylum Chordata; class Mammalia; order Primates; family Pitheciidae; genus Plecturocebus; species Plecturocebus donacophilus. The sequence goes on along the minus strand of PVKP010018442.1, from coordinate 22 downwards.
CCGCTGTTTCAGCCTGCGCAGT